>CAOKZL010003228.1:0-113746 GCA_948472985.1 Iguana delicatissima | reverse complement strand
CATAGCAAAATAATATAAGCTCCATGAAGAGTATTTTACAATAGACTTGGGCCCTTTCCACACGTGGGGCGGTGAAACGCAGTGAAACGGGGCGGCGCACGTGGGCACGGAGCTTACCTTGAAGTGGGAGGCTCCGTCCCTGCGGGGAGCAGCACGCGTTCACCGCTCTAAATGTTGGTGGCGGCTGGCGGCGCCCAAAATGGCGGCCAGCAGCTTCTGGCGACGCTCCGCCAATTGGGGCAGCGCGCCAGCCGGAAACCCGCCCCCGGGCAGCTCTGCAGGAACACGGTAGCGCATCCCTGCAGTTCTTAATGGGGCACTGCGACGGGCTAGCACGTGTGAGTTTTAAAAAGACCACTTGAAAAGTGGTCTTTATAAAACACGGAGCGCCACCCCCGTGGCCATGCGAGGGCGGTTTGAGGTGTAGAACCTCACCTTTTTTAACTGCACTAGCACACCCCACGGTGTAGACGACCTCCGGGTGAGGTCATCCCAGCGTGGGGTTTTACCCCTGTGTGGAAATGGCCTTGGTATTTAACAAGGAAGCCACATCTGTGTTTTCTAGCTGTGGTGGCAACAGGTATATCAAGCAAAATTATTAATCAGCATGTACCCATCTATGAGCACTGTTCTAATGATATAATCAGACTTTCAAATATTCCTTCAGAAAGAGAGAGACCTCATCTAGACAAACTGTTGCCTCAGCTAAGAGACCAAGTGAATTTGCCTTCAGTATCGGTTTCCACGGTTTGGGGTAAGCTTTATTTGCCCTGATCCAGTAGTATTACTAGAAAAATTCTGGTAGTGAGATAACATTCCATACACTATTTAATAAAGAAGGAATATTAGATTTGGCTGTCAGACTACCAATAAAATGACACCCTAAACTTTCCAGGTGAGCTCACCCAGTGATTCACATACATCAAAAACTATGGAAGAGAGAAGTGAACCTTGAAGCAGTCAAAAGGGCAATATTGATGGAAATAATCACCTCCCAACAGAACCTCACAGAATATAACCTCCCTTTCTTCCTTTCTTTCTGGAATTAAAATCTTATTTTACAGAAGTTAGAAAGAATTAAATAATATTATTTTTAAAATGTAGCTAAAAACAGATTTAAAAATTAACTACCAATAAAACATTAAAAATACAGCACACTACTTCATAGACACACACACTACTGTTGCATAATTAAATTTCAAAAGCCTATCTAAATAAAAAAGATTTTCACTTGACAGTGAAAAGAGGAGCCAATCAGACTTCACAAAGAAGGAAGTTCCACAATCTAGGAGCAGCCACAGAGAAGGCTCTCTCTCATGTCCTCACCAGATGCATCTGTGAAGGTGGTTGGACTGAGAGAAAGCCCCTCCTCTGCAGATCTAAAATCTTGAGCTGGCTTGTACAAGGTGATATGGTCTTTTACAGTGCCTGGACCCAAGAACTCTCTGGAGGTTGCTTGCTTATTTCAGGGGTTCCTGGGGACATCTCTTTTGCTTATTCACTCTTACTATTTACTTATTATCTGCCTCATTCCTTACACAATTCTGGTATGTAAAAATAAGAATAATGTTACCAGACAGATAAAATAGTTTATTACAGAGTCCCACAGGTTAAATTGAAATTTCTAAGTTAAAAAGAGTAGCTGCAGCAGGGAAACCAGGCACTAATTTGTGGGGTATGTATGTGTGCGTGTGCTGGAAAAATTCTATAAATGTTGTGTGTAGGGGGGTGGCATTTTAATTCTTGGTGTGGTAGCAGCACATTATTACAATTTCAGAACTGGTTACAGCTGCAACAGAATTGCTGTCTCCAGGTGTCTCCTGGGAGCTGTCGCTTTAACTCCAGTAGATCCCAGAAGTAGCACTGTAATGCACAATGTGGGTGAAAAAGGCATCTTCCTATCATAGCTGCTCCCCGCCCTGTCCTGGTAACTACCATTTTTGTCTCAGAATGTTCCTAATAATATTGCATGGTGGACATTCAGGGTTAAGAGAGAAACAACAACCATCAGAAGGCAGTTAGTGACAGGACCTCTATGCTTGGCTTCTCTTTTAAATGTTTTGGAAAACTGAAAAGATAAAAGTGCTGCTGTCATAAATGTTGCCACTTTTTAAAAAGTGTTTGGTCCTCTCTGGGGGAAAAAAAAGCCTCCCCAAAAGCCATTTTTAGTTCTGCCTTAATTATGTCTTAATATTAAAAAATAGGACCAGTCCTTGCTGACTGATACCCAATGTTGTAAAGAACTGAATTCTGACACCTGAAAACAGAAGTACTGTATTTCTCATCTATGCTCTTTGTCATTTGAACAGAAAAGACATCCAAGTTATGTCAAAAAATTGGGAGGTATCTACCTGCCTGCTTTGTTCATTAACTTTCATGCCATCCTATTTTGTAATTTGTCCTAGTTATTGGAGACACTGAGAAATAATATTATATGCCAAAAAAATAAAAATAAAAAATAAGAAAAATCCTGAATTACATCAGCCCTAAGAATATGACATATTCATAGATCTTTTTCATCTATTCAGAACCTTCCATCATGTTTCTAGAGAGATTCATTCACTTTCTTCCTCTCTGTGTATTAAGTATGTAAAATATGTATCTTTCATTACCCTGTATGTTATTATTATAAGAGACGACAGCTAGAACAGATGTTCATGGGCCCCAACTGATTAACTGAGTTCTCAGTTCCATAGGTATGAAACTGCCTGTAGCTGTACACTTTATTTCAAACACAGCGAACAAAAGGCAACATCTTTCAATACATTTGCACATTCATACACATTCAGTACATTTTCTCTGAAGTTGGCCTGAATAGTGTGAGGTCTATTAGTTAACTTCCTTCTCACCTTGTATTAACTGTATTTATAATTCCTAATTATCAAATGTATCCATGATTTTACTTTTTTAAAAAATACACAGAAGTGAGTTTTTAAAATAATGTGTTTGCTATTTAGCCATTCTTAATAACTGTAAATAATTAATTATAATCTCTTTCAAAAAATACAGTGGCCATTTTGTTTTCACACAAGCAGGCAAATAAATAAAATGTGTAATCTATTGAGCAGAACTTTACCTTTTTCACGTATTCTGTTGAAGACCTTCACTTCCTTCAAGTTTATTCCTAAGCCTGTCCTCATGGACATAGCCTCTGTGGCATCATTTTTGTTGCCTCGTCTGATGGAACCATTTGCATGGGCTCTGCCAAAACATATTGGAGATATCTGACCCACAATTCTCAGCTAATTAAAATCAAGTAAGTCATTAAAATGCAAGAGACATCTGGATTAGCAGAAGGTGAAGAAGCACACTTTTCTTTGTGACATTGATATGGTTTAGCTTTGAATATCCAAAGTGCCTTTTCCCTGGAAATTACATGGCTTTGCGGGATTCTTTCAGTGACCTTGCTAAAGAATAGCTAATCCTACAAGGGTGAAGCATCTGGCACAGAAATAACATTTTGAGACTCAAATACTTATGGAAAAATAAATTACCTGTCAGACCAGTAGATGTAAGCCCCAAAGACTGCAACAGAAAAAATATCCACATTGTTCCCTGACAGCACAATCTCTCGATTCCTTCCATTTTCAAGGTCAATTCTTTCTATCTTGTCCATTCGAGCATCACACCAGTATAATTTATTTTCCTAAGGATCAATCGAAAAAGTAAACTGAAAATATTTTTATCAGAGATTATAGTGATATACATTATGACATATATGTTTTAGTATGATATAGCATTTTATGAACTTAGAAGACAGAAGAAACAAACCTCAAAATCCACAGAAATTCCATTGGGCCATGTAACCCCAGTTCCAACAAGAACAATCTTTTCTGATCCATCTAAATGTGCCTTGCCTATGCAGGGTGCCTGGCCCCATTCTGTCCAGAATAAATACCTAGAATATGGAGAAAATATGGTAAAATCATAATGTACTGAAATTGACCAGTGGATTGCATAATGCTTATTAAGAGCATTATTGAAGTTCCCACCATTACGTCCTATGTGCAGGCTCCTGCCCTTCCCCCATAACTGTTCCTAAGAGGTGGGAGACACACTGGAATGGTGTAGGATGAGGGGCAGCAGTCTGCTAGAGGAGGTAAAATTCCTTGCTCTGGTTTCTACTCACTCATCATGTGAGTGAGAATGATGAGTGAGAAGAATGATGAGTGAGAATAATGAATGCTGGTAGAATTTTTCAAAAGGTAACATGGAAAATATTTTCCAAATCAATCAGTATTTCCAAAAATATTTTGTAATTGTTGGTAGACACTTGAATATAATAACTTTCTATTATTACTACATTACTCATACATGTTTCTGTACTCAGTGCTGTGTGTTAATAGGCTAATGTTATTAATAATTAGTAATTTTATTAATAATCATTGGTACAGGCACAATGAACCAGAACCAGCCCCAAGCTGCAAATATACTCTTTTTCCATATTCAGAATGAACCAATAAGAAGACATAGCATCTTGAAATTGAACAGGAGTGGAAATTATGCAGTCTTCCACACATTGTTGGGCCGCAGCTTCCAGCAGACTAAGCCAGCATTCTGTTTAAAATGTTTGATCAATTGCATTCATATTAATTTATCACATTACCCTTTTTCTGGGTGCACTGCTATAGCTCTTGGCTGGTCCAGACCTTGGGAAATGACAACATATCGAAAAGAGCCATTGAGCCTGGCAACTTCAATAAAGTTGAATCCATGATCAGTCCAATATATATTACCTGGAAGAAAACAAATGGTTATTCTCCTAGATTTGTAATTGCTCAGTGATATTAAATTATTCTTATTTGAAATTTTTATCTCACAATGCTAATTTTATTTCTGCATTGAAAGACAAGCACTTTCTCTTTTTAAGTTGCTTTTTTTCTATTAAACATAACCTTTTAAACTTTGTTGTTGATTAAACAGTACTATTATCCTCAAAATTAAACCAAAAACAGACAATACTACAAAGCAAACTGAAAGACGCAAATTTCCTGATTTCTGTAGCTACAAGTAGCCATAACTAACTTGTAAAAGGAAGGGGAGAATGAAGGAACAAATAAATCAACTAAAATAAAGAATGGTGGGCAGCGGTGAAGTCCACAAAAGCTTAACATTTCTTTTTCTCATTTAGTCTCAAAGATGCCACTAGGAATGGAAAGAATATTTTGAAAATGGTTGAAAAACACGTTTTTTAAGTATTGAGAAACTTTGATGAGAAGAATCCTGGGCCAATGAGAATCTTTGCAGTTCAGGTCTTATTCTGCATAGAATTTGCATATGGCTGTTTTGTGCTGAAAACAGACATTTCTGCCCAAGAAACAGCAGTTTTGGTTGAGAAATAATATTATAATATTAATTCCTTTACAGAAAATGCTGCAATTAGGGATGCATTCTGTGTCAAGTTTATATATGATTGATTTTCATAGGAAAAAAAAAACATTTTCTGTGCTGAAATTAATATGTCTGCATTGAAATATTATCTTCTATGCATAAAATGCTTTTTTTCTGTACAAAACTACCGCATGTGAATTTTGTGCAGAAGAAAGCCTAAATTATGAGTGGCCTTCGTGAACTTTGTGGTTTGAACGCTTTCTCATAGTGGGAAGAAGATTGATGAAATTGCTCGTTGCTACCTGTGTGAAGAAACTTAGCTAAAAATTACATCCCTATGTGCTATATGATTCATTTATATCCTTCATAAAGGATAAAAGAAAAAACTTATGATACCCGCTATCCAGTCCACTGCAATGCCTTCCACTCTTCCCAAACCATTTGTAATGATGTCTTCTTTCCAGGTCTGATCCCTTCTAGCTCTACTTATTTTGTTGAATCCCATGTCTGTCCAGTAGATTGTATCATTACCTATAAAACAAAATTTGGAATGAAAAAGGTACCAACTGGGAAAAAATTGCATAAAGCTATAATATAATAAATAAATCTGCTCCAAATAGTCTTGCTGTATCCTAAATCCACATCTGTTTGACATTTTTTCCCCCCTCTCCTCTTAAGTCAGTATAAAAATGCATACAATTCCTTGTACATATATTTACTGCAACCCTCCATCAGGGAACCCCTCAAAAGTGGATTTAAAACAGGTCTTAACTTTGTTTAATTTAAGCCAATCTTCAGTGAGGAAAATGTTTACCAGAGCTAGCCTTGGATCTGCACTGGTTCCTGTACTGGGAAAAATGTGGGATATATATTAAAGAAATAAATATCTCACAACGTGAGCCAAGTAGTCATCTCATAAGCACTTCTTACAACCAGGATTTGTCAGTTCCTAGCCACATGTGAAGCAATGACCTACTAAGTTTTATCTCAGCCATTGACACATGGGGAAGTTGGTCAGGAGGCCACACCAGAGATAGCCCTTGATGTGAAATCCTTGTCAGGATCCCAAGAATATGCTCCATGCACCTGACAAGATATCTACAAGGATACTCCCATGTGAGGGTATCTTTCATCACGGGGTGTCTCAAAGCTGTTCACCAAGAGTTCAAATTTATATACTACACTCTGACTCACACTGTGCTCTGCAACATAAATTAACCCACAACACAGCAATTAAAGAATTATCCGAATAGCCAAACTGATGAAGCACACACATTTTTTAACTTCACCCCAGCACAGTATGAAATAGGCAAAAAAATAAAAAATAAAAAAAAATGGTCAACTTGGATCCCCCTTAAAAATGGCCCAGAATATGATGACTGATTGGATCCATGATGAAACACAAAAAGAGAGCCTCAGAAAGCACTCTGGCCACTAGAAGAAGGGTGTGTAGACAATGTGCAGATGAGCCCAATACAGTTCACCCACTGGCCTGCTTCTCCCCAAAATGGGAGAAACAGCTGATTGTCTTCATTTCTGTTGTAGGGGAGTTGTTGGTAAAAGTGCTTCTATGTCCAGTTGAAGGGAGGAGATGAGACATTCTTAATGCATGCAATTGTGCAAGAAACATCTACTAAGCTAATTTTTTAATGCCAACTTCCTGTATGCATATTTGTAATTTCCTCTCATCTACTCAATTTTTAATCATAAAATTGCAGCATAACTCTCAGAGAAGCATGAAAACTAAATTTCATCTAATGATTTGGTAGCGTCAATTGAATCAGTTCATACTAGTTGGTGAATTAAAAAATGTATCTCCTCTCTGTATGATTCAGTCCTAATGGTATCCTAAGGCAGGAGTTGAAAACAAAAAGTTTAGAACACACAAAATTGTTGTACACAAGATTGGGAGCATTTACAAAAATGCACTCTATGTGAGATTAGGTGATAGAAAGACTATTCACCCCATTAATATCCTATAAGAATTAAGAATTCCCAAAACTCAGTAGAAGAATAGCTCTGTGACAAGATACTTGGCACTTTGTGAAATCTCTAAAGGAATTAACTTTTTCTTGAGCAGAAAATATTTGCTATGGGGAAATAGTGTGTTAGTGTGTTTTGCACAGCATTCACTGTTTCTTATGCAAGAAATATATTTTCTTTGCAAAAAAACCCTTCTACCCAAAAATCCATTCTCTGAGAGACTTTACAAAGTGTGAATACTCTTGAGAACTGTGCAGAAATTGCCATTTTCTCCTGCAGTTGTTAGAGGACCACTGAGGTTATTTGTCCTTGAAACTGAGAAGTTAAAATGTGAAGATTCACTACTCTGTCTGAGATTCAGTGCTCCCTTGTGCAAGATGTTCAGCTGACTGATTTATATAAGAAAAGAAGCTTTAAGAAGTTGCTTCAGACATTATTGGCAAATCTATTTTATCTTTTATTTACCTCATTCCTGTACTTGGCTGCCACTTCTTCTTGGGTATAGATTCTATTAATTCTACTCTCGAATAAATACCATATTCCTAAGAAATCCTAAGAATTTGGATTTCTTGGCATAATACAGTCATTTCCATCGGTTACTTGAAAAAAGTACATTTCTACTAAATCTCTTAAATAATTGGTGAGATAACACATCATCATACACTGCACATGAAACAATCATAGACATCACCATAAAGAGGAGTGCTTTCAAATATGTGAAGTAACTGAAGGGAAAATTAAAATAAAGTGTATTAATTGTGACTAGTGTGGAAGGATATGGAGGGAGTCTGCACAGTACAGACATGTCAATCTTTATTTACTTCTTGTATGCAAGGACAAATAATTTCTGTAGGGTTTTTTTCTTTGCTGAAGGAGAAAAAATGAATTCAGTCCTTCCCCATCTATTTGACACTTAGGGACTGGGGCACTGTCAGAAAACAGAATTGGTTGAAAAGCAGAACCCATAGATTATAACACTATATACACTGCAGGGTGTATGAAAGACTTACTCAGGCTCACTTGGGACCAACTACATGCATGCTGCTTGCAAAGTCTCTCAGCTGGCTTGGTGTTTGTTTGTTTTTTCCCATGCTCTTGGCTTGCTTTGCAAGCAGTGTGTGCATGTCATTCCAAGTGAGCCTCTGTAAGTAAGAAAAATCGATGAAAGAGTGAGAGAGAATCTCCCCCCCCACAAATCTCCCACATCTTCTACAGAGACTGATTTCCACACAATTTTCAAGTATGTAAATATTAGGCAAAAACTGTGTAAAATTCTCCCCTGTGTTGTTCTTTCCAGGCAGATTTCCCTGAGGGAAAGAAGTATGATTTTTCATCCAGAAAATGAGTAATGATGACTATTCATTCCATTCCTAGCTTCCTATGTCATTTCAGCCTTTACCTGTATTTATGGTGGCTCACAATAATGTACAAGTGAGCAGTTGTTATCAGGAATTAGCTATCCATCTCTTGGAAATATGGTGGTATAGACAATCCTAACTTTAATATTCAATGATATACTTGACACTTCAAGATCTTGTCTATTTCTTTCATAGCTGCTCTGCCAAGTCCTAGTCTTCTGATTTCTTGACTGCAGTGTCATTCTGATTAATGACTGAGTCAAGGTATGGAAAAGTTATAGAAAATTTTGATTTATTTCAATGACTTCATAGTCTGTGGTTATTAATTTTGTTTTCTTAATGTTCAACTGTAAACCCAGTGGTGGGGCTTGGAATGTGTGGAGGGGGGCAGGAGGGGGAGGGGCTATGGTGTGTGGGGGCATGACCACAGTGCATGGGGGCAGGGCCACAGTGCGTGGAGTGTGGTTGTGGTGCGTGGGGGCATGGCCAGGGCATGCGGGTGCATGGCTATGAGCTGGGACACCCCAAAAATATTGCTGCCCGGGATGAAGTACTCCTCCGCCTCCATTCCTACGCAACTGTGTAAACCTGCCTTTGCACTTTCTTCCAGGTCTTTACTATTTCCTGCCAGTAATATGATGTCATCTGCATATCTTAAATTGTTGATGTTCCTTCCTCCAAATTTCATGACTCCTTCCACTGAGTCTAATCCTGCTTTCTCTATGATACATTCAATGTACAAGTTAAATAGGTATTGCTGATCAACCCATGAAATGAAGAGGCCACACAAAAAGACTTGGTTAAGCATGGACAGCTTTATTTGACCCATTGCCTATGTAAAGATAGAGAAATGAAAGCAGAGGAGACCTAGTGCAGGAACAGCTGAGGCAAGTGGTCCTCCCAGATCTCTCCCACAGCTTCCCCTGGGTGAGCATCAAGGTCCTAGGGCAAATCCATGTAATTGGGTTGAAACTTTGGCCAGGCACTTCTGAAAGGCAAGCCGAAGAGTACATCCCTCCCTGTTGCAGGACCTGAAGTGAGGGCAAATTTCCAGGACAGCTTCAAGGACAGCTTCCTTCCCTACCCCATCCCACCCTGTGTTTCAGGACAAGAGAGGCAGATCTAGAGGCTTATCCTTCACTGAATTGGTGTCATAACTGTTCACCGAAGTCCTACTTTCTCCCCATCCTTGTAACCTGTTAGTCTGAACCTATTCAAGACACCACCCTGTAGCCAATTATCCAGTCGCCTGCAGCAGTGTAGGGTAAGGAAAAAAGGGGGGAAGGGGGAAAAATTCCTACACAGCTCCTAAACAACCAGCAAGCTTACACTGCATTAAAGGCAGTGGGTGTCACTGAATTGCAGGAGTGAGGCAGGGGGCAGCCCTGCCTTAAGTAGGCTCCTTGCTCTGCTTCCACTCCAGCTGTCATGGCATCCTGTGCCATAACGTCACTAGGTGGCCTCACTTAATGCATTGCTGGGTGACCAGATGGTATGGAGAAGTGAACAGTGATAAAATGCAGCCTTGCCTGAGTCCCTTGCCAACAGAAAAACATTCAAATTCTCCATATTCTTTCCTGATGGTAATCTCTTATTCTGAGTACATGTTATTAAGACAATCAAATGTTGTGGCATACTCATTTCTTTCAGAGCAATCCATAGCTTTTCATTATCTATACGATCAAAGGTTTTGCTATAATGTATGAAATGAAGGCTGATTTTCTTCTGAAATAATTTTTACTCCATTGATTTTTGAACACAGCAAACAGAATAGAAGCAGTATCACTTTCATTAACTTAATCTCCAGATGCAACTTTTCCTAGAAAATACTGTTAAGTATAGATGAACTCTAACTAACGGTTCCATGTTGAACAGCAACAGGTTTTCAGGATTTCTGCTCTTTTTGCTTTTAGTCGCAATGCATTTTGCAAAAAAACAAAACAAAACAAAAAAACTCCTAAGTGCTTGTATTCTCTACTCACATTCATTTTCCAAGACTTAGGAACAGCATATTACAAATGGAAAACTATGATTAAAATATGTGTGAAATAAAGATAAAATATTTTTTTTGATTTACCTGCATGAAAATCTATACCCACAGCAAATGAAGTTCCAGATATTGGCATTAATGCATCTGTTTTATCATTTGGATCAAGGGGAACACCCCTAATTCCTTCATGAACAGAATACATGAGGAATGATTCTATGCCTGAAGAAAATATACACAGAAACATGAAAAATTATTTCAACAGTTGCTATCTGAAGGAGGAGAATTAAAAATGCTTAGGCAAGCAAGATAAAACACCAGAATCATAGGCCCTTTCCTCACGGGGGGCGAAACGGGGCCGCGCACGCAGGGGCGGAGCTTACCCGCGAGCGGGTTGCTCCGTCCCTCCGAAGAGCACGGATCCACCGTTCCAAACGCCGCCGAATTTCGGCGCCACCCAAAATGGCGGCTGGTGGCTTCCGGCGGCGCTCCGCCAATTAGGACAATGCGCCAGCCGGAAGCCCACCCGGGCAGATCTGCAGGGACACGCTACCGCATCTCTGCAGTTCTTGACCGGGGGCTGCTACGGGGCAGCGTGGGTAAGTTTTATAAAAACCACTTTTAAAGATGGTTTTTATAAAACTCACAGCGCCACCCCCAGGGCTGCGCTAGAACAGTTTGAGGTCTAGAACCTCACTTTTTTTAACTGCTCTAGCACAGACCCCGGTGAAGTAGACCTCCTGGAGAGGTCGCTCTAGTGTTTGCAATATGCCCATGTGGAAATGGCCATAATCAAAAAACCTACTGATGAGCCAACTGAAGCAACATGAGAAAAAAAGAGAGGAGCAATGAAGAAGAGCCTGCACTTGTGCTAATAATTATGTTTAAACTGAAGTGTCAGCTGCAGCATGTCCAGGAGCCCTTTCTATGTCTTGGGATCCTAGGCACACTTCCTTGGAGAAAGTTCCACTAAACTTTGTTATGGGGTTCACTTGTGAGTAGGTAAGTATAGGATTGCTCTGTTGGTCAATCATCCAAAACCTCTGCATCAATTTAATAAACCCCAGAATTGCTGGACAGAGCTTGTAAGGTTATTTTTCAAAAAGTAATTTGTCCCATAACATTTTTCAAAAGGTAATTTGTTGCATAGCTTATTAAACTCTCAAACAAGGAACTTATGAGAGCCCTGTGTTGTCACTGAGTTACTAATTTGGGTGAGAGGGGCAGTATGTTGCTCATAAGGTGACCATAATATTATTTTTCTATGTTTTATTTGATACTAAAGGTCCTCCTCCACTCAGAACAGCATAGGACCCTGACTGCTGTCTGTGGCTGCTCCACAAAACAGAATACAAGGCTATTGGATAGCAACACTCTCACCATCACAGAAATTGTTAGTGGTAGATGATACCACTTTATAAGGTGGACAAAGAATTGTTTTATTCAAGCCTAAACACTCTAAAGACACCTGCTCTGATCTGATCTGATCTTGGGAGCTAAAGAGGGTCATTTCTGGTTAGTACATGGATGGAAGACTGCCAACAAATACCAGGTGCCATAGGTTGTATTTTGGAGGAAGCTACTGGCAAAACCACTCTAAGTGTTCCTTGCCTAAGAAAACCCTGTGAAATTCATGGGGTCACCATAAGTTGACAGGAGACTTGTTGGTGCATATAAACACAGCTTTATAGTCCCATTTAGCTAGCAGTGAAGGTACCATGCTTTTCTCAGTGGTGTGGTGTTTTAGTGGAAGAAGAAGAAGAAGAAGAAGAAGAAGAAGAAGAAGAAGAAGAAGAATCTAATCATCTTGATTACTATAATGAGATAATCACTAATATCTTCCTGCTACACACAAAGATGAGTAATGTTAAAGAAACATTACTTAGTGTTCAAGGCCATCTGGGTTGTTGTGCAACCCATGACCACACAAAGGTGTTGGCCTTGTTAACCTAGAAAAGTATTTCCACAAATCATCTCAATATTTGTAATGAGTTACTTCCAAGCTCTGGACAGGATGCAGTTTACTCCTACTAAGCAAGTGAGTGGAACGCTGCCTGCACATTTATCAAGTTTGAGTTTTTCTTGTACATGTAGGCTGAAATAAATAATTACAGTTTATTTTAAAAGCAGTGTTTATAAAAGAACTAATTAATTACTCAGTGAATGTAGTCTACCAATGCAGCAGATCAATACATATATCAATAAAATATAGCACTGATCGTAAAGTCAAATTGGGGGAAATCTAAGGCAGAAAGAAGCTAATAGCTACAGTTATCCCAGGTACTATGAATGTTTACATTACCCTGATAGCTTATTACTGGATATATATTTTCTAACCATTAGTGTGGTGGTAGCAAATACCAGTAAAATATTAGGAAGTTTTAAAATCACTAGTTGTGGAATGACAAGAGCACATTTCAGTTATTAGATTTAGAAACACAATTACTTCCTAAATATCTGTATATTAATCGATTTTAAACAAGTTCTATAATGATAAGAACAAATTTCCATTTTTTAAATATGGAGAAACAGTATAAAAATCTATATATTAGTTAATTTTAAAAGTCTTCTATTGAGGAAATCCTGAAACTATATGTACTAAAGCATGCAAAAAATTACGTGCAGCAAATGTTTTCCCTTTGAACTATTCAGTAATAGATTTCTTAGCAAATCAATCTTTGTTTTTCTTTTAAAAAATCATTTACCCAATATTTTATTTTATTCTATTTTCGAATACAAATCATTGTACCTTGACATGACATCCGGTTTTTCCGAAGGTTGTAGCCTATTGTGCACAAGCATGTTCTGGTTGATTCTGATGTTGGTAAACAGAGCTGGGAACATCCTCCATTATTGTGTTGACAAGAATTGCTACCTATCACACAAGACAAAAGAAAGAAAACTGTATAGCTTGTCATACAACTTTGTGTAGAATTCCGGTATTTAAGTTCTTATATTGCACATTATCACAGGAGAAGAACACATTTCTTGGGGGGCTCAATTGTCCTGTTATTCGAGGGGTTTATGTATCTCACATCTTAACAGTGAAATCTCCATTTTGTCCCAGAACTCTGGCTAACCTCAAACACTTATACTTTCAGATTTCACTGTTCCTTCTCAAGGTACCCAAGATAATTTTTAAATTGATCCCTGGTGGGAAATATATATTTGTTGTTGTATACCTTCAAGCCATTTCCCAGTTACAATGACCCTAAGGTGTCCCTATCATGGGGTTTTCTTTGCAAAATATGTTCAGAGGGGGTTTGCCTTTGCCTTACTCTGAGGGAATGTGCATGTGTGTGTCTAGGTATGCATGTGTAATTAAATTCTTGGAGTGCCAGCACCACTATCTGTGTATCCATTAGTAGTAATTAAGTAAGTAGTAATTAAGGAAACTACACTCAATTTTTTCCCAGGGCACAAACTGCAACCTACTACACATCTTTCCACAACTTTTGCTCAGTATCCTAGATTCTACTCTTTGTTTGAGAAACAATTAAGCTTACTTCATCAACTGAAATTTTAAAACTGAGTTTCACCAGGAATAGCGGTGAGTGAGCTGCACCTGAGCTGGGCTTTGCTCCTTCAGTCCTGCTGTGAGCGAATCTCCCTTTGTCACTGCCCTCTTCCTTCAGTTTTATTTCTCCCATTTGTGTTTGTTACTGGTTCAGTCAGGAACTAAGGATAAATAACTCTGATCCTCTTGCATTCATGTATGCACCAAACCAAGGGACACAGGAAGCCACAGAACAATTGAGGAAATGCAAACATTGTCTAAAAGTGAGTAGAACTTTTCCATGAATCTCTTGATACAATCCTGTTAGCACTATAAACAAACATAATACAGCATACCTTGCTGTGCTGCTTTGTCATATATTTTCATATGTACAACTCCTGATGTTTTGTTTCGCAGGGCTGTAGGATTCCTTCCATCTTTTTTATTGCAGGTACCTAACTGGCCTAAGTTTTGGTCTGCCCACCATAGTTTCCTATCTGCAAAAATAAAATTACAGGTTTTTTTTTTTTTTTTGGAAAACCTTTCTAAAAATTGATAACCACAAGCAGTATTTTAAATGTTTGAAACTTAGCTAAGTAAATCCATTATATGCACAAGATAAAAAAAAAGAGTATCACTTAATGTAAAACTGCCTAATTCCCAAACATCATGATTTATTTTTTAAAGTTTATAAATAATGTAGCAGTGGATATTAAAACAAGATCTAGGAATAAGGACAGTTCTCTGTAACAACAGCACTAACAACTGCAAATATTTCCAAACACCCCAATCTCTTTCTTTAATTGCTCTCATTACTGTTAATAAGAAAAATATCAAAACTATTTTCAAGATAACAAAATATGCCATTTTTCACCAGAACAGTTGCCTGCTGTAGAAGGAATTATAATTCTGGTGCTGAGAATCACTTTTAGAAGTAACTTCTGGTTCTAATTTCTAGGTTTGTCATGGCTGGGAGCCAGGACTCTTGAAATCATTCGAGCAAAGCCACTAATCAAGAAACAGCAAATAATCCTTTGGAGGCATGTTTTTGGCCATAAAACATACAGATAAAGAATTGAGGCATAGGGATTTGGGTGAACAGGCATTTTGGAGGATTAATAAAAAGAAGTACTGGGACCACATGCTGCCCAAGGTTGCACTTTGCCCATTCCTGGAGCGAGTCATGCCATTGAATAACAGGACTTCAAGACCGGTACAAGTAGAATCTTATCCTTTTCTTTCAGTTTGAAAAGACTGTCTCACTCACTGATGAAAAGCCATCAGCAATACCGCACCAATGCTGTGGAACATATGGTACATTATACAAAGTATTATGAAAAGGGCCTTGTTAGAGCAACACTAGCTGCAGCCATGAGCACTGTTTCCTATTGAACAAGATGAATGATCTCACCAATCTCTGTACTTCCTTTGACAAAATTTTGTGGGAGAAGGAGAAGCCACAGAGATTTTAAAGGTATAGGACAACTACATCTCAGTTGTTTTTTCACAGAATAATTCATATCTTGATAACACTAACTTATTCTTAGAAAGGGTGGTCATTGTTAATACAGATTCCAGATATTTAAGCTCATTCCCAAAGCCATCATTCAGGCAAGTGGTATATCAACATAATATACTTTCTATTATACTCTTCAACATCAGTTTTCAGAGTGGCTTTCAAACAGAGTGACACCCACATACCAGTACGAAAAAATAAAATAAAAACATAAACAGTGGTTAAAAAAAAATCAGAACTAAAACTAAAACATCAGAACTATTCTATTTTTCTCGGCAGCATCTGACTGAAATTCTTTATTTTATACAATTTGATATAGATGTTTCACCTTATATAATGTAATAAAATAAGAGGTATAATATAATATTTAATTATATTTTACAGGAGTGATTGACAAATCTTAATGGTTTAATTTGCTGACCAGACATGGAATAATGAGACCAAAAAGAACCAGGTTGAAAAGGACCACTTTATTTAACCTAGAACCCACTTAAACTGAGTTGAACTTGGAAAGGTGCAAAAACGGGGAGCAACCTAGTGTGTGATCAGCTCAGGCCAGGTGTCACCCCATGACTTCCATCTCAGACTTTTTCTGGTGAACCACCTGAGCCTCAAAGGCAACCCAACAGCTGGGTTACTCCCCATCTGGCTAGCTACTGGAAGGCAGACCCAAGGAACTCCACCTCAAGTCACAGGACTCAAATGAGGGCAAAGCCCCTCAGGCCAGCCCCAAAGTAGCCTCCTTCCACATCCCTGGGCCTCAGAACCTACAGAGGCAGATCCAGGGCCCTCCCCTTCACCAAAAGGGTATCAAAGAGTTCTCACTAACTCTTATTTCTCCCTCCAATACCTACCAAGTAACCACCTATATATAGATTTAAAAAAAAGGTAAAAGGGACAAAAATTTCTACCCATTCCCAAAATGACCAACAAAACTCACACTGCATGGGAGGTGAGTCAAAGCATCTTCCAAAACCAAGTGAGGAGGAGTGGATGGAGCTAATAGACCCCCTAATTCCGTCCCCAGGTGCCTGGTGTCATGGTACATTGGACTTCACATCATCAACACTGGCTGCTTCTCCATGGAGGCCAGCAAAAGTGAGTCCTCCCTTGCAGCACCTTGTGCTTTGTGGGTCTGAATCTGTATAATCATCAAAACATTCAGCTTCTACTATCCTCTCTATTATTTAGTCTTATAAAACATAGGCCCTTTCCACAGCTTACCTGCATCTGGCGTGGGTGCGCAGGGATCATGCGAACAGCCTCTTCCATGAGGCACTCATGTCCCTGCTGCTCCTGCTCCACAGCAGCTGCCTGTTGGCTGGCAGACAGTGTGAGGGCTCTGCCTCTTCCTTCCACAGTGCAGCCGGGTATTTTCCCAGGCTGTGCTGGGGGAGGAAGCGCGAGTGCCGCGTCTCCAGAGGCTCTGCACGGACAGTAAGTGTGTGTGGGGCCCCGGAGCGATGTACACTGCGCATCATTTTCGGCCAAAAGCCGAAAATGATATATTGTGCCATCGGCGCCTGCTGGCCCTGGCAGCGTCACGCGATTGTGAGGATGTCATGTGGAACACTCCTTTGCAATCACACGACACTCCGGAGGCCCTTTTGCATGACAAATGCCTTGAGAAAAAGGGTCATAGAGTCAACATAAATTTCTTTGGAAATTTCTAAGAAGTATTATACGTTGTCTTGGATCCACTTATGTGCTCAGTTTAGCTCTGCTGGCACTGAAGGAAGGAGGCTGGACAGTAATTTCTTTAGTTGCCTCATCTCCAGCCCTTCCATTCAAAGAGGAGAGAGTCTAAATCCCATTGCACATGGTAAAAAGGTAGGAAACACATAAATAAATAAATAAATTTAAATAATAAATCAGTTAAATAAATATGAATACAAATTGGTGAAATAGACAAACTAATAGGTGTTTTCTTGTTGACAAAAGCACATCCTTCTCAGTTTCCATCATGTTCCACATAAGTACCACAGTCTGAACGTTGAAGTGTATTCTTATTCTTATTCTTACGACTATCTTACCCACCTCTTCCTATGGATCAAGGCTGGGAAAAACAGATTAAAATACAATAAAATACAACAACAAATAGATACTACCTAAAAACACCAATTCAAATACATAACCACTTAAAAGTGCATAACATCAGTGAAAAGAGCACACACATTGAAACAATCAATGTATAATTTAAAAACTTATAGTTTAAAAATCATCTGGCTAAATCTGCTGAAAGAGATTAGTCTTTAGTGCTGTTGTAAACTCAGGCAATGTATCCAGCTCTTGAGTGTGTTCTTGCAGGTCATGCCACAGTTTGGGGGTGGCTGAAGAAAAAAGTCCTTTGGGCAACAGTTGTCAGCCTAGTCCTGACTGACTGAAGTAAATATCCACCAGAAGACCTGAGTGTATGAGGCAGATTATACAGTAGGGAGGTGATTCCACAGGTAACTTGGACCCAAATTACATAGGACTTTATAGGTAACAACCAGTACTTTGTGCTTTGCCCAGAAATGAATTGGAAGCCAGTAGAGTGAATTTAATATGGTTGTAATACTCCTAGATGTACCAGTAACAAATCTGGCTGCCATGCTTTGAACTAACTGAAGTTTCTGAATTTGATACAGAGGTAGCCCAATGTACAGCACATTGCAAAAGTCCCTCCCTATCACCTTGCCTAAAAAAGGAAGATTTGATACTGGTCTACAGTTATTAAAGTCCAGGAAATCCAAAGAGAGCTTTTTTTTTTTCTTAGAATCAGACTTACTTTTAAATAAGATGGAAAACTTCCCATCATAAGAGATGCAGTAATAATATACTGCAGCTGAGCTCTAACTGCATCTTCTCCTTGGACAAAAGCCAAGAAGAAGAGACTGAGAAGACAGGCTGCCCACTTTATTCATCTTAGCAGCTTGTCCACATTGGTGGTATTCAATAACTTAAACTAGTCCAATGTGATCCTACTTACGAGTAGCTAGACCCATTGTCAGCTTCTGCAATAATGACAGAATCTAACTCGGCTCATATCTAAGAGATTCTATCTATGAAGTGATGGTTAAAAGCATCACAGACAACTGCAGAAGATTCCAGAACTGGATTCAGGAGGGAAGGTGTTTAAGTTAGACCTGTCACCACTCTGAATAGCTCAGACGGACATGAATTTACAGACACAAATCATACAGAGAAGAAGGCTTTCTTCACTGCATGTACTGCCACCTTATAGAACAAAGATGTTCTCTATATCGTGTCTTGTCAGATATAAGTCTTCCACTATCTACCCCCCAGTCATTGTCCTTCCAGTTCCAGCTCCCTGAGGTCCTCTGCACCCCAAGGAGCTCAATTAGTAAGGGGGTGGAAAGGATATTTGGAAACAATTGTGTTAATAACCATATTCAGGTCTTGATTCCTTCTATTTACTGAGGCCTTAATGGGATCATTGGTGATACCAGCCATAAAACCCTCTAAGTCTTTCTGGAATCCTGAAACCTTTTAACCTTTTAGGGTGGATCTTCTTAATAGGTCTATCATCACTATGTGGACAGATAGTAGTTGTGATGCTAACTCTGACCAGAAAATGATCTGTCCATGACAACTGATAGGTATTAATCACTTTTGTCCACAGATCTTTCTACTCAGAATTGAAAACATCATCAAACTTGTAGCCTGATGAATGTGTGGACTCCAAGACCAACTGGGACAGGCCCATGTTTATCATGGATGCCATGAACTCTCAAGCTCCAATTGGAGACTGGCCTTGAATGGAATGTTGATATTGCCCAAGACCAAAAGTCTAGATGACTCCAACACCAAGACCAAGACCAGTTCTGTGAGTTTATCAGGAAATCTGATACTCAGTGGGTAGATGGTTCACCAAGAGAATCTCCAGTCTATCCCTGGCCTTCAAACTTAGGTGCACACATTCAATGTGATCCAGTTCCCTAACAGGTTATCTGGTCAGGCTAAGATGATATTTATAGACAAGAGTTAGTAACCTGCTCATTTTCCTTCACCTACTCACTGGCACTGTATCCTGCTGGGGAAGCATGAGTCCATGTCAAGCCAGTATCATCTCCTTGCCATTTCTGTAGAACATGCTAGGTGGGTATCCTTATCCATAAGGAAGTCATAGATTATGTTTTCTTTGTTTTTAATTGACCCAGTATTTCACAGGAACAAGGTGAGGCTTTGTGGGTGGCGTGGTTCACTCTCTGAGTTCCCTGGCATGTGAGGGTAACTGGAGGTATTAAGATCTTCTCTCCTTCCTCTGTAACAACACTTTGCCCTGCCATCACCATATCTCCCTCAGCCCCTCTAATAGGACTGAATTGTGCATTTTTAAAGCTGCTTTTCTCCACAAAAAATTACACAATTAGACACAATTCAGTAAGGAATTGGCTGCAGCTTCATTTCTAAAACAATACAGGCTGATCATACACTGTAAACTCCGAGTGGTTTCTGAGACTAAGGTTCTGTACTCCCTTACATACTGTAGCAGCTTGAAAGCAAAGGGAACTGTTGAGGTGATCTCTGCAAGGGTTTACAAAGTCATTCTGAACTCTTAATGAACATAGATAAATTGTACCTATTAAGGGCTCCTGAAATTTGCAGGCAACTTCCTTTTTTTTTGTTATATATGCAAGTAAATATAACACAACAAAAATCTTAGCCTTGTTGCATGAGAAGAATTTGGCTTGTAAATACTAGACTGAAGTTTTTAGAAGCAGTTTGTGGGTGTATGTGCCTTCAAGTCACCTGATGGAGACGCCATATATTTCATAAGGTTTTCTTAGGTAATGAATGCTCAGAAGCAATTTGCCAAATCCTTCCTCTGAAATATAGCTTACAGCACCTGGTATTCATTGGCTGTCTCCCATCCTAGTATTAACCAGTGCTGATCCTGCTTAACTTCCAAGATAAGACAGGATCGGGTTACTTTAGCATGTCTAGGCAAGCTACTAGAAGTACTATGTACTTGTAAAATGAATCAGATATAAATAACACAGGTAAGGGAATCAGACAAAATATTTACATACATTTTCCTCTGAAATCTTCAGTTTTAATGGAGTTCTACATATTATTTTTCAGACAAAGATTACAGACCGGGATGTTTATTAGCAACCATTATTAAAAATATTATTTCTGTGATAAGATATATAATGAAGAGCTGCCTGCTGTAGTAACAGAGTACATGAAATCTAGAATTTTTAGTTTTCATGTATTTGTTCTCTCCAGAAAACTTGTCTTAAGAGGGGGAAAAAGCAGTTCATCTCCTGAAAATCTGTCCAGATATGTCCACAGTTTGAGCTAGAGACCAGCCAAGAAATAATAAAAGCTGTTCTGAATACTTGGAGGGACAGGGGATATGGATGCAGTTGGTTAAGGCAGCAGTGCACATGAATAGCAATTTTAATTGGCAATATTTACCAATGAAGCATGAACTCTTGCTTTTTTCTAGCTTGTAAAGATCACCAAGAGAATGGAAGGATCAGCTCACACTCATCTCCATTCCATGCAGTGATCCACTTGGCTGCTTGTTTTTGTGAATCAGACATTATAGCCAAAAAAAGTAAGTCCCAGGAGTGAGCAAATGAAACAAAGCAGGTCAAATTATGGAAGGACTGGAAATCTTCTCCTCAAAAACAAGGAAAATTCTGAGACCCAAGTTCTTTTTCAGTGCTGTGGCCCACCCCTCTCCCCTTCCTTAACATTCTGGTAGTTATGTTTTCTTTGGTAGAAGTAGGATTTCTCATGCAGACAGCATTTCCAGAATAATACCCCACTGCACCAATGTCAAACTTCTTACAAGCCATACCCTTTCAAAAGCCATTATGCAAAATTGTTTTTAAACCTGAAATACACAGTATTGTAATAATCCAATTAGGCAAGGAGAAACGTCTGGAAATTACACCCCCCCAGAGATTTCTAACCTATCCATGTCTAACGTTTCATATTAAATGTGCTTCTACACACAGTTAATTCAAATTTTGTAGGAATGGGAGCAACCTATTCATAACAGTCCCTACTAAATATGCAAACTGGAAACCAGAGCAGATATATTTAAATCATTGTTACCTACACAACTCTTTCAGATACAAAGCATCAGCAGTAAATATTTTGTTTTTGCTTAGCTGTATTTCACATGTATATACATTTAAAATTATTTATAGGAATGCTTTCTTTGCATAGTCTGCTTGAAAACCCCACCAAACTAGGCGGATTATACTTTTCTTCAATGTGGTAATAGATAAAAAAAAAAAGTTAATTAGCATTCTGTAGGGATAGCAAGAATACTTGAAAGTATTCCAAAAATGGTTGCAAAGTTGGAATTGTGGATTAAAAAATCTATTTTCTATTCAAGATTTCTTCTGTGCAAAATTTGCACATGGCTGTGTTGCACAGAAAACAGCATTTTTGCATATAAGACAGCATTTTTATATATACATACATACAGAGAAAGAGAGAGAGAGAAGGAAAACAGTATATCTAGGCAGAAATATTATCTCCTGTGCAGAGAATGTTGAAATGGGGGTTTATTCTGCTTGAAATGTGCAAGTGGCTGATTTACATAGAAAACAGCAGTTTCTGTGCAGGAAATAGTATTTCAGTGTAAAAATATTATTTTCAGTGAAGAAACCACTGCTTCTTGTTTTGTTTCCTCTGGCCCTCTGCCAAAAAGTGCTATTTCTATACAAACAGCCGAGTGTAAATTTTGTGCAGGATACCTTCTGCACTGTGAATAGCATTTGAAACTTTGTGGCTTTTGAAGACCTTCTTGCAGCAGGAAGAACATTACTAAAATTACTTGTTGCTTAATTCCAGAAGAAACTTGAGGAAGAATTACATCCCTAGCACTTTAATAAGAAAATATGGTGGTTTCTACTTCCTGTTTAACAATTTACATTTTTGAGCAATAGTGGTGACTTCTAATACAATCATTCCGTGAAAAAATAATTCTGTATAAATATATGCTAAATACTTTGAAAGATTAGGGCAAAACATATATTTTCTACATGGATAAAACAGAAGAATGGTGACAGAAATAGCATAAAAGAAAAGGAAAGATCTAGATAGAAAGCTCTAAATGAGGACTTGAGAACTACTCAAAAGCTGTGAGGCAAATCTCCAAGTATGAATAGAACATGGAGAAGTTTTGTTTTGTTTTCGGTGCAACTACAACTTCCAGAATCTCCTGGACAGTGTTGCTCATAGCCACACTAACTGGAGGATTCTGTGGCCATTTCTGCATGACGGGGCTCTTGCGAGTTGTCCTGCCACAGTCCTGCCAGTGAAGGGAGCATAACAGGAATGTTCCCCACCCTTCCTGTAGAAGGGAGCACAATGGTCACATCTCTTCCTTCCCAGGCATTTCCGAGGCTGCACTGGGGAAGGAAGCATTGCTATCGTGCTTCCTACCCTTCCGCAAGACTGGTAGGTACAGGAGTGTTGCACAATCACAGGCGCTAAATAAGGTTTAATTCATTTAGAAATACCCTATGAGCGCTACACATGGGGACGGGATGGCAGCAGGCCCTCATCATTGTGCAGAAGCACAACCAGCCAACCACTGCCATTCTGTCCCCATAGCAGGACAGCCCCATCATGCAGAAATGGCCTGTGAGTTTTAGTTCAATAAAGTAATTTGTTTAAGCATTGAAACTCTCCTGGCTGTGAAACCACCATACTCTCACAGGCATGCATGCATCACACACACACACACACACACACACACACACACAATAAAAGAAGTGAGGAAACATGATCATTCACTATATATTCTAAGTCTAAACAAGCTCAATGTTCTGAGCAAAGCAAACTCACTAAAACCAATAGGTCAATCCTGTCTACATTAGTAATAATGTATCAAAGCTCTTTTGTTTTAACATGGCAGGTCTGTCCATGTATAAATGCTTCAGGATTTCAAAAATAATTGTAACAATAAATGCAACCAGGGATTATGTTCACTGTGGTCACCAAAACGTGCTATCCACAACCTTCGCTATTCTAGTAGTGGGTCTGGGGGAAAGTCAATCAACAGCTAGGATTGAGAGCCAGAATCTATTGACTGCAGTCAATGCCCCAGAAATATCCAGATAGCTGTCCCTATACAGTTAATAATTACAAAAAAATTCTAGCTCTGTATCAGGTCCTATACAAGGTAACTCCCATGGTAAAAGGGAATTTCCCTGAGGAATCTGAATAACATGTCTTCTGCAGTTCAACATACCTCAATAAAACATATATTGGTCAGACTCTTCTGCCTACTGTGCTACTAATTAAGGTTGATGTTTGAATAAATAGTAAATAGTCTCTAGACCACCTACCTCTCCTGCTAATTCCAATCATGTTATTAGACAATCCTGTTATCTTTGTTCTCAGATCACAGAATCATTTTTCACAACAGACATTAGAATTAGAAGACAATTCAGCATAGGGTAATCTCATCACTAGCCCTTAGAGTATTGGCCTTCTTTGCAGTCTCCTGCACCTATACAATTAAAAAAAATTCAAAAAATCAAAACAGAATTCTCAAAAAATAGCCACATGCTGTTATCTTGCTTTTATATCTAAAGTGACAATGGCTGAAATCCTTCAATGTTAGGCTACTTAAATTCCACCATAACCCAATAGGGTGCAGGACTGCCCCCAATGGCCTCAATCCAAATGTTAGTCCCATCTAGAGCAGAGCCACTGAATGAAGAGGAACTTGGTAAGTCAGCATTTCAATAAGTTCCATCAATATAGACAGTTCCAGTAAAAACTGTGGGGAAAAAATGAAATTGATTTGGGCTTAGGAACAAAGAGTTCCAGTCATAAGATCTGATTTACTGTGTTGAAAAATTGGAATAAACAGACTAGTTATGCTAAAGGAAATTCTTCTATCATAATCTGAAGGCAACTATTGTTCAATTCAATGTGGAATGCACAGTGGAATACAACTCTACTTACTACATTTAAACATCAGTTTAGCATGTATGGAGAAACTTTCAATGATTCTTAAGTGTTCTTCATTTGTTCTTAAATCCTAACTTATTAATTTGCTGAAATCTGAAATGTCATTTGAAAGGATCATTAGCTACATAATATTACATTACACTTCTTTTAAAAAGACAGAGTATCAGAGAAATGATAACAGATACCTGCACTATAAAATATGAATTTGCTAGCAAATTACTATTTTATATTTTAAGTATTAGTATTTTAGAATATGTCATCATTGTATTTAAATTAACTCAAATGTTTCCCAATAATTAAAATTTAGTTCTGTAACTGGTTGATAATATTTAAAGTATAACTTGTTATAAAACAGACAAATAAAATGAATACTACTGCTACACCAGCACTGTATGTTTTCCTCTGAGAGTT
Organism: Iguana delicatissima; assembly: GCA_948472985.1. NCBI lineage: Eukaryota > Metazoa > Chordata > Lepidosauria > Squamata > Iguanidae > Iguana > Iguana delicatissima. The sequence goes on along the minus strand of CAOKZL010003228.1, from coordinate 88,709 downwards.
CAAGCAGTAGCAAATATTGATGGACCATTAATTTTCATTAATGATGATTTGAGTACTTAGAGAAGGCAGCAATACACTGTACTTCGAACTGGGCAAATTGCCTGGATATATTTCACATATTATTGTTAATATGATTAAGAATATTACGGTAATTAGAAAACCAATGGCTTGGAAAATTTAGCTCTATATATTTAAAATTCTTTGTACTGAATAACGTCTTTCACTGTAATCATATGCAAGTCAAGGCTCCTTGCATTACAAATGACTATTTTGATAGGTATGTGTTTGAAGAAATCATCTATTTTTTAATTAATCTGTCTATTGGAATCAAAATGTAATATATAATGCACCAGTTAACTACAACCAGTTACAGGACAAAGCTTTAAAAGAAAGCTACTTGTTTTTCTAGTCATTTTCTACTGCTGTTTCCTACATGGGAAAAAAACCTTAAAGTACTTCAATTATTCAATGTATTTTCTTATTTGTTTGCAGAAAAATTTATGTATTACTGTGTGGACTATATTCTAGTAAAAAGTCTGTTTCTGTAGTCCCGAATATTATTGACAATCAAATTCTAGCTGTCCCTATGAATGTTTTCGTTAGCATATTCTGGGCCATTAAAAAATGACACACTGACGAGGAACTTGTTGGCATCACTCAAGAATATGTTAGCAAAAAAGATGGGTAGAAAAGTGGATCCCTTCCATTAAATCGTCATAACATTGACTATAGTATGCACCAGTATATTGTACAAGTGTGTACAGAAGTGTGTATCTGATACCAGTGCATTCTTGAAAATTTGGCTAATTGAACAATGTTAAGAATTCTAATATACATGTTGAGTAATCTACTTTGGCACTAAGAGAAATAGATTGTTAAGATGTTGTTTTTCAGTGTTCAGCTATTGAATTTTTAAATTAACTATTTATGGTGATGACATCTCTGACAGTTTGGTTCCTATAACAATTCACTGACATAAACACTTGCAGTATATATTCCAGATATTATAAAGCAAATTTGTTTTCCGTTTCTTTGACTTTTTTTTTTCAATCAGTTGGATAGCACTGATTGGCCATCACCTTGCAACTGTACCTTTTCTTAAGAATAATGCCACAACATCCCAAAGACTTTCACTCAAGAGTGGATTTTCTGAGAAACTGCAAACCCCAGGGTTCCAGAGGATGCTGAAAGTGGAATCATCGCACTATAACAAGCTAGTGCGGAAATGGCCTAAGACCATTAACTCCATCCAGACCTCGTTGTCCATGTTGCAACTCCTATTGCTGGCTAGGCAAGAAAGCCATTCACACTTTTGCCCTCCAGGCAGATTTTGGGTATAAAAACCCTCTGTTTTGAGAAGTCAGACACAGTATCTCGCTTGCTGAACACCACACTGTCACTTTGATTTCTGAACAAGTACTGTCATTAGGTGCAAATCTAAGCCACATCGATACTTTCTTCGCTACTGTCCGGATCAGGAATCACTGCTTATTCCCTAAAACACTACTATCAACAACTTTCTTCTTTTCTCTTTCGGTTAGCTCTTGTGTGAGTGTTTGGATCTTTTGCATGCAGGATTGAACCTCTTTCAATGAAACACATTTTAGCTTATTTTGAATAACTGGCTGTTTCTTTCCTGCTGTTATCCTGTAAGCACTGCTGGAAGATCTCATTAGGTTACCCCCCTTTTACTGGCCTCCTAATTTGAACTAATTAATTCCCCATGGTCATGTGAAGGTACTCACATTGTACATGGACTCCTGAGTCACCCACATTTTGAATTAACACCAGTGTGACTCTGTGGCCCAATTCCACCAGAATTTGACCACAGAATCATGCTGGAGGACCTAAAAAGCCGTAGAGAATGCTATCAGGTAAAAATGAATAAAATGTTCATGATTTTTATTTATATTCACAGTTTTTCCACTTTTGCGGGGGTCTTGTGCCCCCAATCCCAAACACAGTGCAGGCCTGACTGTATACAGTTTATATCGATAAATATACCTAATCCCTGTCCATGTCCTTTGTGCTTTCCCTTTTATGAAGCTATCATGACAGAGGGCAAATGACCATACATTCTAGCAGGCACAAACTTGTAGTTTTGTTTTCTCCCCCAAAATTTAAGCTTTCCATAGTAGGAAAGTGGCACATCTTTATTTTTATTTTTTTTTAAAAAAATCACTCTTCTGCACAGGCCACATTTTTACATTTACAGTTTTTCCAGCATAGATGTAATGAAAATATCTCCCTGTCACATAGCTGTTAAAGATGAAAACCTTGTAATGTCCAGAAATGAATGAATGAATGAATGAATGAATGAATGAATGAATGAATGAATAAGGTGCTCTCAGTTTAGCATCATGAACATCTTAGACTATAGGGACTTAAACATTAAAAGGCCTTTGCCTAGATGGATGAATCTGTCGGATTCACTTTCCACCACATTTCATTTTCTTACAAGATCTTTTCTTTCTATCAATGGAAAAAATGAGTTTTTGTTAGTCATTATGCAAAAAGAAAACAAACAAACAAAAAAGCAGCAATCCCTAGTACTTCAAGGGATAATAAGACACAGACAAACCATTTTTACTGCTGGCTTTAGATGGATTATAGTGTAGAGGGCTGCCTTCTGAGTTATCATTTTACTATACAAATTATAATCTATTCTGTATCAAAACATTTTTGGAGCCACATAGAGGAAGTAGTAGTAGTAGTAGTAGTAGTAATAATAATAATAATAATAATAATATGGTAGAAATGGATTCATGGAACTGTGGCTAGAATTTAATTTTCCGTCAAAAAATGCTTGATCTAAAAATAAAAGACTTGTGTAGATACTGAACAGAAAGTAAGGTAAGTATGGCACTAATCTGAACTAAAAAGGCTTTACATAAGATTAGAGCTGAATGAAGAAACACTCTAATTCTTGTGGTGTCCAAACAGATCTCTGATCGATGTGAAACAACTAGGAGAGCCTCCTCAAAATATTTCGGTTAATAAGGGAAGAGGTGTCTCCTCAAGTATATTACTCCCAAGCACCAAAAACTTACATGTCTCCAGGTAGGAAACAGCCAATCTACAAAGGAGTTACTTGCTCATGCAAAGTGGCACCTCAAAACTGTGGGCTGCCACATTCTGCATTAGCTAGAACTTCCAAGTTTTAAAAGTTCTTAAAAAAAAAAAGTTCTTAAAGTTCTTAAGGACTGTACCAGAGTGTGCACTGCAATACTTGAAAACTGGGCTACCAAATCTACATTTCTTTTGTTTGTGGGAGGAGCTGTGGGAGTCACAGAAAAACTGCTATTCCTGGAGGCCCTCAATAATGGGGAAATAGCCCCTTCAGCATGGGAAATCACTCATCTAGAGTCAGCTAGGCAGCAAGCGGAGCCTCAGAAAGGCCCAGCCACTTCTGCTCTGAACCTGACGATATTGTTGAAACAGATTCACTTGAAACAAATAAAACTCACCAAATTTTTCTCAGACATAATCTGCAAGTAGGAACTGAACCTCCAGCATCTAACTCACAGATCCAGTCCGGAAGCACAGCATAATTGACAGTATCAAAATCCAATGTGAGATCAAGGAGAATTAACAATATCATATGCTCCCCACCCTGATAATGATAATGTGTCAGTGTCACTAATGTAGACTAAATCATGTAATTAGTTTGGAACCCTATTTGAAATGAGTCTAGACAATCAGCAACCTCCAAGAATATCTGGTTCTGATCTATATAGACAAAAATGGGCTCTGGGTTCACAACTGGATGGCAGGGTTTTTTTTCCTTTCAAAAAATAAATTCCACAATGATTATATTAAAAAATACTTGTATTAATACTTTTTTTTAAAAAAATAGCAAACATCACTCCCTCATATGAAGAAATGCTTTTCACACTCAGTCCACACCCTATCATACCCTTCCAGCTAGCATTTCTTAGCATGAAGTACAAGACTCTAGAGGATAAAGGGTTGAACATGTCACTTCAGACACCTTATCCACATCAATAAAAAGAAATTCAGTAAAACGAAATGATCCCACAAAGCTGATCACATGGAAGCATGAGATACTTCAACTGCATTTGTTTCAACAACAATGTTAAGTTCAGTGCAAGGATCAGTGGTTTTATTCTTGAAGTGTTCTGCATGAAGATCAGCATGGGTTCTCAAAGTACCAATGTCTCAGTTTACAAGAATGTGTATTAACAGCCCTCAGACTATTCAAAACAACTCTGTAATGTAGCTGTGTAACCCATTGGATAGGCTTCCTTCTCCACAAATAAGGTGTGACTCAGCACCATTTCATTGCCAATTGACTATATGTTTAGATTATCACTGAAAAACATATTGCACGAGCTAACAGGAGTGTAATTGTAAGGGGAATATCACGAAAGGAGAACAATTTACAAACACCTATGAACCCTGATGCTGTTGTGATCCAGCTCCACCATCTCATATCCTCCAACTGTCACAATATGTCACGGACAGCCCCAATTAATCTGCTGTTTTCCTACTTTTTCAGCTACTTTTAAAATGTCCCAGTTTTTATCTCCTCACCTCATTTCCATCTCCAAACTCAATCAATTGTTGCAAACCAAGTTCAAAGTGGAGAAGTAGTTTACACTTAATTAACTCAGTGGGGGGAGAGGGAATAAAGGAGAGAATGAGGTGGAATCTTGCTCTTCCTAGCAGACTCAGGCAAAGTTGAACTGTTGCAGCCTCTCTTAGCCTGCTTATTCTTTCTCCTGCTGGCACTTGATGTCACTTGGCCACATGTATCCTCATTTTCATCTGTGAAATGCTGATAGCTATATAACCCTGCCATGTCTTTTTCTCCCCACACGAACTGAAACAGAAGCACTAACTACATTATCCAAGCACATCCCTACTAAAAGCAATTTTACATACTTACAACAGTCATCCAAAATAGAAACAACTAGCTCAAACTCACTTACAGATCTCAACCGTTCGGGTAAGTGTATTACCAGCCCTTGGCCAAAATTTATATCAGTATTAGCTGTGTTAATAGAAGACCAACTCACATTGTGTCCTAAGGGAAGGATTCCTAAAACCACAGTAATTACTATGTGACAACTAATTCTCCAATCTATTTCTTTAGCAGCACTCCCCACTTCACATCTTACCAATAACAAATAGGATACTAACCCTATGGCCCTTTTCGCATGCTAGTCCTGTTGCGAAATGGCCTCGGGAACTTTGCACAATTGCGAGGACCATTTCACATGACGTCCTAGTAATCACGAGATGCTCCTGAGGCCAGTAGGTGGCGACCATGAATTCTATCATTTTCAGCTCATTGTCAAAAATGATGCGCGATCGCACGTTCCTCCTGGGCCCCACACGCACTTACCTTGCATGTGGAGGCTCTGGACATATGGCCATTGTGCTTCCTCCCCCAGCACAGCCTGGGAAAGTACCTGGCTGCGCTGTGGAAGGAAGGTGCAGGGTGCTCACACTTCCTTCTAGCCAGCATGACCTGGTGCGGAGGAAAAGTGGAGGGGATGCAAGTGCCTCTCAGAAGAGGCTTCTTGCATGAGCCCATCACAACACCAGTGGCACTAGGCAAGGTGCAAAAAGGGCCTAGGAAGCACCAACAGAATCACTTAAAACTCACTCCCCTTAATATTCAATTCAAAGTTAGCAAAGTGTAAACTATAGACAGCCACTTCCCAACCTCTTTCAAGGTAAAATTAAGGTGGGATCTGCTCTCATAGTAACCCTAAGTGGGTACAGGAATGGGTACCAAATATAGGAAAAGGTATAGGCCTGGGATGGGGAAACATGGCCATAGGCAGCCCAAAGGCCATTTTTGAGGTTCAGAGCATCCCTATCCCATATTTTGCTGTGTTCAGAGGCCTGGGGATTTCCTATTTTATAGGCTCAGAACACCCTTTTTCCCATATAAAAAGTAACTGTATGGTCACTTCCTGTTTGGAAAGAAGTCTTATTTGGAATACATGGAGGAGAAGAAAAGCCACCAAATGTGGCAAAATAGCCAGTAGCCTATTGACCATTGTGGAGAAAAAATAAATTGACATTAAAAATGGACAGGTGTTTTGGGGGCAAAAATGGGGGGACATGGCCCTCCAAGTGTTATAGACAGATCTAGGGGTGGTCCTAACCCATAGTAGTCCAATATAAGTAGAACTGTTTAACTCTACAAACATAATAAATAACTCAAAGAGTGGGAGAAATAGCACTTTTTTTTGTCTGAAATGAGGTTCTATAAATGCCAATCCAAATAAACCAATGATATTGTGCTATATCCTTGATTGATTGATTGATTGATTGATTGAATAAAATGGATGTTCAGATAGTTCAGAATATATTTCTAAGGATACAGACATACGACTTGGTCCAAAAGCTGAATTTAGTCAGTTCCTCCAATGCCGAAAGGTATTTCTTTCTATTTACATAACAGTACACTGAATTCCAGATTTACCAGTTCATGAATTAACCAGCTATAAGAATTCCTATATTATGTAAATTAATTGAAAAGTAGATAGATTACACAATGAATATACATTATCCAGAGGAAATTTATATTCAAACCAAATTGTTCAAGCAATTATTTTGAACTCTTAAAGTATGTTATGAAAAAAAAAGCATGCATACATTCTTATTTTTTTAGTTTTCATCTGGATATATTTTCATATACTTTTTCCATTCTCTTTCTTTTCACTGTCTTTCACTCTGTGTAGGGTACATTAGCAAATAACCAAATAATAGCTTCAAGCTATTCTTTCCTATTCTAACAGTGTAATTCTATTCATATCTATTTAAAAAGGATGTTCTTCAGTGTGATGAAATTTACTCCTAGCAAACATGTTTAGGACTGCAATCCTGAACTGATATTTTTAATTGCTATTATTCTGTGGGAACTGACTTCAAACAAAACATCTCTAAAATATTTATCCTTCATAAATTTCACAACTGTTTGATGTTATCAGAATACATTTCACAGTTGTAATGTTTTTTGTGCATGTTTTCTTTTTTCCTGCACACTTCAAAATGGAAAAAATAATCATCTTATTTTTCAGAATTATTTATTTGAGTAAAAAAGGAGAAGAAGAAGCAAGAAGAAGTGCCCTCCCATGACTATCAGTTTTAATAAATTCAGCAGGAATGTTATCATTTCCAGGAACCTTTCCATTTTCAAAATATAAAATTAGGTAGGTTACTTCAGCTAGAGACACCACCTCCAAGGTGGTGCCCTTAATAACTTGATTTCAGTGGACTTAATAGAATCAGATATTATTATTACTATTACTATTATTATTATTATTACTACTACTACTATAGAAAACTGCTCTAAGATGATATTCCCATACTTCAGCTGTTAATGTTCTATTTCAATGTAACCTTGATGGTTGCCAAGTTTCTGTCAATGGTAATTAAGATAGGAGAGAAGGCAACTCCTACGTATGGTAAAATTATTTAGAAATGATTTTGCCCAAGATTCAAAAAGTTCCATGTCTCCCAAGAATGACTTGAAGATAATTACAATTACTTGGTGGTAGTCAAATGTTGTAACCCAGTGCTTCATAACAATACACTCCTTGTGGGTACAAATCTACCAAATAAAGGTCAAAGTTTGTCTGTTTGTGAGTTTGTCTATTTGTCTATGTCAGGCAGGCAAAGACCTCATATGATTGGCTGTGTGAGGCAAGAAGACCTCACATGATTGACTGGCTGTGAAGATTCTATGGAATCCTGGGGTTGGTAGTTCAGGGAGGGGCCTTTAGAATTCTCAGCCAGAGAGCTCTGAATAGGCCGGTTGCTATGGAGATGAGGCCCAGCAGCAAGAAAGAGGAAGAGGGCAGTGTATTCCCTCAGAAAATGAATCTCTGTATGTTAACAACTCTGAATACAGATTGGATTGGGGAATATGGGGGAAAATTACAGGTACTGGAATAGGCCATTTGCTATGGAGATGAGGCCTAGCAGCAAGGAGGAGGACAGCGTATTCCCTTAGGAACCCAAACTGTGTATATAAATAACTGTGAATACAGATTGCATTGGGAAATATGGGGAAAAATTACAGGTACTGGAGAAGGCAGTTGGGTGAGTTCTTAAAAGGAAAATAAAATCCTGGGCAACGCTGGGTAAATATGCTAGTATTAGAATAAAAAAGAAGATGAAATGTAATTTCTACCAACTAAAATGTGATTTTTTTATACAGTTTAGAATTTAAAAACCCTAAATCCTTATTTTCTAAGTCTTAAATCTCTGTCTTCTAAATCCTAAGTCTACTCTGCCATAAATAACCATGGCTATTAGGGACATTCTTCAGGTTCAAACATTTTTTCTCTCAGCTCTCAATCTGTCAAGATCCTGTTCCATCAGGGAGTACCAGCATTTACTTTGGTTATGGTAAGTTTGACAAAGGCCATTTCTGCACTATACTGTTATAGTGCTATTATTTGACATTCAACATTCTGTGGAATCCTTGGGCTTGCAGTTTCCTGAGGCCAAAGAGCTCTCTGGCTGAGAATTCTAAAGGCCCCTCCCTAAACTGCAAACCCCATGATTCCATAAGATGTTGAATGTGGGATAATAGCACTATAACAGTGTAGTGAGGAAAGGCCCAAAGTCTCAACCATGGTTACTAAATGCATTCCAATTAACCTAACAATCTAATGAATGTTAAATCCATGAAGGATATCATTCTATCACAACTTCTATTTTCTCTCTTGATTCACCACAATCTTCATATCAAATAATCATGAAGAGCTTCCAGCATTGATATCTTTATAAGGAATAATGGATAAGCTACATTACCTCCGTATGACCAGTAAACTAGTAATTATAACATGAAGAGTTATATTCTTTAAATATGGTCATAATTTACTTACATATGATTTGTTCCCCAAGAAGTTGGTATGAAAAACACTAATGTAGAAAGGGAGGACTGTAGTTAAGAACATTGCATGTGTTGCTAGGAAATACCCATTCACCTTTTAAGCACCTAACTTTTCAAGTTTCTAAGGAAAAAGAATAATTATATAATTATATAATAAACCCCAATAAAGTCTTGTGCAAAAAAAAATTCATTTAAACTTAACCAAAAGAGTTTAAATTTAAACAAAAAATAGAAAGTAAGATGAACCTTTGCAATACATATATGTGTACATATTACATATATAGTATATATGTATATACTAAGAAACAACCTTCATGCTAATAAAGGAGTAACTTAAAACAGATTTCTAATAGGTTTCTACTAATCTGTACCTGGTGGGTAAAATGCTTGGTATCAAACGTGCTTACTTAAATGTTTACTTACCCATAATTGTTAGGGCTGTAGCTTTTGTTAGTTCTTCTTTCATTGAATCTATTACTTCAAAATTGCCACCATCCAAGTTGCATCGGTTAATAGTTCCATTTCCTGAACTGATCCAATAGAGCCTATTCTCTGCATAATCTATTGATAAACCTGGAATATATTTATAAAATACATAGTTGCATCAATTTGCATAAATAAATGTCATCAGATAATATTTTACTGCTTACACAATAGCAAATAAATATAAAAGTCATTTTAAAAACATTAACTCTAACATATTATGCTTTCAACACTCCTTTAAAAAGCCAATCAAAATTCAAATAATGTAAAAATATACCATTATGTTTATATTTGCAAATTTATATTTTCTTCATCTTATCTATAAACGAATTATAGGTCTAGATGAGGTCATTCTCCAGGGAAAGTGAACATGAGAAAAAAATCTCTGATTTTCACTTTATGTGATCAAAACTGTTCCAGCAACATTTCCCAAAACACCTTTTCTAAACCTTTCTCCTAGTATCTTCTCCATTCATTTTTATCTGTTTGGCAGAAAGAATGCTATTTATAATTTTATTCCTACATAGTTATCTTTCTTGCATGAACCTATCTTCTCTTAATTCACATCTTCATCATCCCCTTGGTAACTTTCCTTTTTATTCTCCCCTCTCAGTAAAGAATCTGCCACACTTTGGTAATTTTCTCAAGTCTTTTTCTGCATCCTGACTGTCCATCTTCCATCCAATCAGCTCTAACAGCTTTTTGAGCTTTCTCACACAATGCTAGAGTGCTGGATGGGAAAAAAAAAATAACTAACAAGTACATTTTCCCCCATAAAACCTTATGTCTGCTGTCTCACTTGTCTGTCACTGTAAAAAGATACAATTTAAACATATTGAAAGTGCAGCTGTCCCCTTCTCTTTGCCTCAAACAGCCATTACAAACAAGACAATAAGAATGGAACAGATCTAGATTTGCTTCTTCATGAATAGAACGTCTCCTTCCATTTATAAAGGGAGTAGGAATCCAGGGGAGACTTCCTGGTAGCTGATGGGAGAGAACTGATCCCCCTCCTCCTCCTTTTGCCTTATTCTATACCCCACAGTAAACAACCGTGCTGTTCGAAACAATCTTTTGCAAAGAACATCAGTCACAATCCTGCTGTTGTCCTCAAAACTGAGCAGAGCTATGCAGATCCAACCTCTTATAATAGACCCACAAGGTAGAACCAAAATCATCAATCTCCATTTTATTTATTTATAAGGCTCTCAGAGCAGTTTACAAAGATGAGCAGTATGACTGCCTCAGAGTTAAAAGGTTCAGAATTTAGTACCAGAATTTAGATGAAGACCCTCTCTGCAGCGTTTGGTGAAGAAGAATTTAGTCCTTTCCCAAGCTGTTCTTACCATATGTTCATCTAAAATCTTTTAATCTTAGCATTAACTATGTTACTCTAACCAGGAATCATATGCAAAGATTTCTACAGACACCTGCATTTACTAAATCACTTGATAGTAAAATTAATAATTATGCAGGTATGTTATTTGTTAATTAGATACATAATATTTGTAATATCCATTTATAAACTGAGATCCTACTGCTCTAAGTTGGTTTGTGGAAGAAAAATTCTTCTTTTCACACAGGGGGACCCCTAGGCATTCATTATTTACATTTAATGCCCAATTTTCCACCAATGAGCTAAAAGTGCCATGTCAGGCTCTCCTCATCTCTTTATTCTCACAATAACCTTCTGATTATATAAGCCAAGGTATAGCGGGTGGCCCATGGGTACCATATTAATTTCATGCTTTTAGGGTCAGATTTGAGTCCGGTTCTTCTTTTAGCTTGTGGTACTACCAGAAACCTCTAAGACAGTGGTTCTCAACCTGTGGGTCCCCAGATGTTCGTGGACTTCAGCTCCCAGAAGCCCCAGCCACTATAGTCAATGCTCAAGTCCACGAACATCTGGGGACCCACAGGTTGAGAACCACTGCTCTAAGAAGAATCAGTTTGAACCTGAGTGCCCACATTTTACCACTTTAAAAAAAAAAAAGCGACAATAAAGCCAATCAGTCAGATCAAGGCAAACATTATACAGCAGCAAGTTGGTGAGAAAACAATGTCCAATACACAAATGGTATTGTAAAAAACCATGGTAAAAAACCAAAACCAAAAAGTATCCAAAAAGAAGATGGTAGGTGAGGAGCAGCAACGGCAAAGAGGATTTATGCCAAGGCTTCACTGGTTTAAGTAACCTAACGTGGTCTCATCTGACACAAGCATCATGACATTTTGGCATGCCATCTGGCCAACAGCTTGGGGAGGGCAAAATGGCCAGAGAAAATGAATCAGTTGCTCAGAATCCAGCCTGAAAACTTGACATTATCACATTCTGCCTGCATGTCTGGTGAGACTTTGGATATAGCACAGATTTCCTTGACAAAGTTGTTCGGATCCTCAAGAAGCCAAAATGTATTGATTATGAATATTGTTCTGTTATGCTTAATATATTCATTTACGTATCATCTTTCTCCCGATAAATCAGAGTAAACTGTTCTTTACATACTTGTTTAGGAGAAGTAAAAGTAACAAAACAACTCATTTTGCTCCACTCTACATTTAGTCTGAAAGGTACAGAATCAGGTAAGGCTGGTGAAGAAAACTAGTGGAATAGATTCCTCACAATAGATTCCTGCAATTAATCAAGTGTTTCTATTTATTGTGATTTAAATTTTAATGTTGCTTCTTTGTTTTTACTGTTTTAATCATAATTTTATCTGGTTTTCATCTTTTTTTTCCTGTAGGAATAATGTATCCCAGATATCACTGTGTATCTCCAGACAACAGAAAAAGATTATTTATATAAGATAATTTATATAAAAAATAATATTTAAAATTATATATTGAATATTTTTAGGACTTAATTTTTTTAAAAAAATCAGTACCTTCCACAAACATTTTTTATCTCTTTTAAATTCTTACAGCTTATAGGAATAACAAAGGGGAGATGATTTGGTTATTACAGTCAAAAGTACATTGCACTTACTACAATATCAATTTAAGTATGGGTTACATAATAGCAAATGCTACACAAAAATAATAAGTTATGAGAGATGAAAATTAATAGTTATTCCTGAATTTCCCACTGGGGGGGGGAAATATCTAGCATTGTTCCACACAGTAAGAATTGTAGATATCAAATAAGTAATTATGAATAATTCTCAACATTTAGGAAAAAATTAGTCCCACTCCAGTAATGTAATCGCCAGGCCTTCCCAGTTTATTATTTGTTAAGCTAAATATCTGTCCATTGGCCTTCATGATACATGATAATCTTTCAACTTTTGCATTCCCAGGTAGGCAAGAGAAAATCACTCAACTTCTTATGTTTTTTTTCCAACCATTCTACAAATATGGACGTTATACAAAAAAACCTTCACTTTAAGAAAAAAAAATATAAAAATAGTTTTATTGGAAAATAATTATAGCAGTATTTACCAACTGGATCTTTTTGATTCTGAAACAGTATTTTGCTATTGCTGCCATCCATATTTGCCATGTTAATAGTGTTTCCATCAGTCCAGTAAAGTTTCCTTAACAATAAACAGAAAAACAAATATAAGAACATGATTGTATTAACGTACTGACAGAAAAATCTCAGCTTACAAGCTAGAAGATTTAATGGTGGAGTAACTGCAGCATCCTATAGCATCTTGTTTAGCTGAAGCTAAAGTGTGAGTAGAATGAGTGTCATTCTGCCAGCAGGTCTGTTGTGCACCAACTGAGGTTTCCTTATGCCTTTCAGCACTTGGCAATAGGACTGCTTTTGTATTTACCTTATTTACCTTTGCAATTTTTTTAAATTAAAATTCAGTTACAGAAAGATTAAATTAGCTCTCTGAACGTGCACTATATTGGTTTTAAAACCATCGGTTTTTAAAATAAATGCACTATATTTCATACAACCTTCAGGTTTGCTGTTGTTGTTGCTATTGTTGTTGCTGTTGTGTGCCTTCAAATCACTTCCAACTTATGGCAACCCACGTCTGAACCTATAATTGGGTCTTTTTGGCAAGATTTTTCCAGATGGGATTTGTCTTTGGTACCATAGGCTATTCCCACCCTACACTGTTATAGTGCTATTATTCCACCTTCAACATCCTATGGAATCCTGGGGTTTGCAGTTTAGGGAGGGGCATTTAGACTTCTCAGTCAGAGAGCTATTTGGCCTCCCTAAACTATGAACCCCAGAATTCCACAAGGTGTTAAAAGTGGAATAACAGCACTATAACAGTGTAGTGTAGAAATGGCGGTAGGCCAATGCACAAATTGCTACATCACAATATTTAACGCAAACCACTACATCACTATGTTCAATACAACATTCAGGTTTACAAACATGTTGAAAAGTTATACCTCAGTTTTAAATAAGGCATTTAGGATCTACATGTCTCTGAGCTTTCTTACAGAAAACTAAATTGTTATATCAAGACATTATGACTGGCAATAAATGCATCTTATCTTGTCTTCATATGTCTAAAATAAACTGAGGTAAAAAAAATTATAATTTTCAAGAATCTAGACAGTCTCTGTACGAATGCTATGACAGAAACTTTTCTAAAACAAACAGCTTGTTATAATTGAATTAGTATCACAGCAGATTTTGACACATCTTATGATTTCTGAAAAGAATTCAATAAAATCTTCACTTCCTACGATAACGGAGGCCATTTCTGCACTAGACTATTATAGCACTATTATTCCACTTTCAGTGTTGAAAGTGGAATAATAGTGCTATAACAGCCTAGTGCGGAAATGACCGGAGTCAATGCTACAACAGCATGGATAGAAAGTGACAGAAATTTTTCCTCCACGTACAGATATTTTCCCACTGAAGACAGGATGCCTATAGGATGCTTGATTGCATGGAGGGCCCATTTGCAAAGTCTTTCTCCATGCCTTTGTGGAAAGATTAATTGCTGTGAATGAAGGTCTCCATCTACTGTTTTCATCGAGTTTCTAGCTTCAACAAGGCCCTAGTGAGCCTCCATGTTATCTTGTAGTAGTTCACTTACAAAGTCATATGCAAAATAATGCAATCAGGTTTACAATGTCATAATTGAAGTGTGAAAATAATTATACTTTACCCTTTCACTGGGTGAACAGCAAGGCACTGTGGTTTATCGATTCCATGTATAATTGAGGTTTTTAAGGAGCCATCTAAATGTGCAACGTTAATTTGTGTTTCATCAAATTCTGAACTAATCCAATATAAATTACGTGATAACCAATCAACTGCTAGTCCCCGAATGCTCTGAATGTCTGCAAAGCGTAAAACAAAAAATATTGTTGTCCAAACTGCTCTGTTAATAAGTTTTCATTTATTTTAAAAGAACTTTATGTATTGCCCTGTCACAAATTAATTATCTATATTTAATGAAGCTTTATTAGGTATTGAAAGATTGTATAACTCTGGCTTTTCATTTATGTTATTTAACACTCTGTTTATGTGTTTGAAGCATATTTGATCTCAAATTAGCTTTTTATAATTACTGCACAGCACCAAACTAACTGTATAGTTATGAAGAGGAAGATCTAAATGTAGATTATATGTTTTCCTTGCTGTTTATGGATTTTGACAGGTATTACTTACAAACTTGTATCTAGTTTTCTGAAGAATGTGTGAAATTGCAAAATATGTGTACATCTCGGTATCTGAACTGCAAGGGAAGAATACAAGTACTTCCTTGTTTGATTAAGAAGGGTCACCACTATGGATGACAAGAAGAGAGTGGATACACATACATTTTCCATCTTCCTGTCACAATAACAGTAGACTCAAACAATGGAAATGTTTCTTCACATCACACAGAGGTAAACTATGAAATGTGATTCCTATGACATGACTTAAGAATGGCTACCAACTCAAAACATCACTAAATGGCGGTTAGATAAATTCATGGAGAAGTAAGCTATCTGTTGCTGCTAATCACAATGATTCTGTGGCTATCTTCAGTACAAGAGGCAACACGCTTCTAAACGAAAGCTGGGGTGCTGTTGGATTACATCATCCTTCCTCCCTACCTATGCTCTCTGAGGCTAATGGGAGATGCAGTCTAACAATGTCTAGAGAGTCTCTCTTTCCCACCCATTCTTTAAATACAAGGTGTTGGGGAAAAAACAGTATTCCTCTGATCTCCTGACTATGGACTTTCCACTGACTACTACTTAGCCATTGGGAGAATCAGCTTGCCAGACTTGATATTTTATTGGTCTGATCAGCCTGAGTTCTTCTTACATCCATCTGCACAGAGTACTGTTATCAACAGTGATCATTTAAGTCTTGAAGCGCAAAAGCAGATGATGAAAATAATGACCAGCTTTTTCATAATGATTATGAAATTAATGATCAGTTTCAAGTACTCATGACACAATGATTGTAAAGAAGAGAGCATTTTTGAAGCTCTCAAACATGGAGTGTTGATTTGAATTATGTACTACTTACCTAATATATTTGAAATGTCACATGATATGCTCCAATGTATCAGTCTAGCAGCTAACTTATGGCTGTCCAACATAATTAATTTTTGAAGCTCAGTAGAAGGAATAGAACTCAGGTATAAGTTTTTAAAATCCAGTGTTGCATTGACCTTTTGGTTGGTTGGTTTTATTTTGCAGATTATTGAATCAGTTTGAAATGGAACCTTGCATGAAGATCACACAATGGGAATACTCTCCTCCACACTCAATCTGTGGAATGGAGGGCAGGGAACATGGATCTTCCTTCCTCAGCAAAATCAGGCTCTTTCCCATGCTGCACTGGGGCAACAAGCACTTCCATCATGCTTCTGGCCCTTCCACATGGCCAGGAAGGATGGGAGTGTAGCAAAATTGGGGGTCATTGACAAAGAAACTGCCAATGATTTACACTGAGATAATGCTGGCTGCCAATGGAAGAAGGGCGGGACCATGATGGTGTCATGCGGAAGCATCGTCACAGTCCCACTCCTCTTGCACCTCCATGCTGGGATGCAGTCATCATGTGGAAAGTGCCTAACTTGCAGAACTGCACAACATTAACAAATTCCCAGGGAGATGGCCACATTGATATGTTGCAGTTAAAACAACAATAAAATCTAGTGACACCGCAAATACTCAGAAGTTTTATTTGTCATATGCCTACATGGACTGTAGATCACTTCATCAGAGGGATGAAGTTGGCAGATACTCATTCATAAGATAAGGTGGGAGGAGAATGTGACAGATTTGAAATGCAAACGGTACAAATATCAATGATCATTTTAACAATGGTTATTAACAAACAATATAGGGGAAGTGACATGCATATCCTAGCATAAACAAGCAGATTAATACACATATAATGCATTTTATAAACCTGGTAGTGAAATTTTTCTTGCATGCTTATTCCCTCTGCTCCTACTTATTTCAGTCTTCCATCCATGAATTCATCTGGCAGTTCAGACTGTTCTTGTAACTTTGATAAGACATATTTAATCACCATACAAGTGTTAATCTGTTTATCTGTGCTAGAATATTTATGATAAGATTTCTATGAAATAGAAGATTTCTATGACCAAATAAGCAAACAAAGCAATTTCTCTTTCTTTAAGGTGCCACCAGACTCTTAAATAACATATGAGTTAAATGCAGAGAACTTTAGAACAAACTTCTCAAAAAATCAGAATCAAATAATGCATTTCATCAATAAGGTCATGTATACTTACAAATCTTAGGGAGTCTTACAGGATAATCCAGCATTAACTAAACATTAAGGTGATTTCCACCCTACACTCTTATAGTGCTATTATTCCACTTTCCACATCCTATGGAATCCTGGGGTGTGCAGTTTAGGGAGGGGCTTTTAGAATTCTCAGCCGAAGAGCTCTTGGGCCTCCCTAAACTACAAACCCCAGAATTCCACAGAGTGTTGAAAGTGGAATAATAACACTATAACAGTATAGCGTCAAAATGGCCTAAGACAAAATGTTTGTAGGCATAATAGACTGTGGTGTCCTTTGTACTGCCAGGTCTTCAAATTATAGTTCTTAGTTTTATCTGCTAATTGTGTTTGGTAACATGTAGCATTTTGGTGAAAGACTTAAGTAAATTCATTCAGCTGTTCAGATGAGGGTTGCTTTTCCCCACCTTACCACTCAGTAATGAGTGCTATTCGATATGTCCAATCAAGGCTGCATATAGGCTGCCCTATCTGCTGTGTGTGCATAGATTTGTATGGCATTACCTTCCAATAATCAATATTTTTCCCATGTTATTTTTAGTTGCAATATGAACAGTGCTTTATTAAAAATGTATATGTTTCTTCTATTAAAAAAAATCAACTGTTTGCTAAATTCTCTTTCTAATATTCCTTTTCCCAAACTGATGGGATTAACCTGGAGTTTAAATACAACAAATCTACAATGGATTAGATCAGTGGTTCTCAACCTGTGGGTCCCCAGATGTTTGTGGACTTCAGCTCCCAGAAGCCCCAGCCACTATGGTCAATGCTCAGGGCTTCTGGGAGCTGAAGTCCACAAACATCTGGGGACCCACAGGTTGAGAACCACTGGATTAGATACAGATCTACCCTTCTGCTAATGCAAGGGCATCTTATGTTTGTGGAAGGAACTAGGATCCAAATGAAGTATCCTACTGGAGGAAGAGACAGTATGGCAATTTTCACCAACACCGTTTTTCTCCTGCCACTCCAATGCCCCCCCCCGGGTTTCAGCAGAAGGCCCGTCTCACCAGAATTGATTTAGAGAGGGCTGGAGAGCCTTCCCCTCAACCATCCATGGAAGCACTGAGTTTACAGAAATCCATTATGTACAACTCTAGATTCAGCTCATCATGTTTTTACCAGTCATGGTTTCACCCAAAGAATTGTGGTAATTAGTTTTGTCAGTATAGTTAAAATTCAAATTCCAAATCTTTTTCAAAGAATTATGATCATCAGGATTCACTATAGAGATAAAATCTATTGTTAACCAGCTTAAATCTGTGTTGTAATTTGGCGAAATTAACAGTTATTTCTTATCATTTAGGACAGGATATTTTTATTAATAATATATGGTTTATGTGTTTACCTCTTGATATGACAGTTTCTAAACCAGTGCCATTAATGAATGCCCTTTTTATTGTTTGTGTCTTCACATCAGTCCAGTATAAGCGTTCCTCTGCACTATCAAAATCTACAACTGTTACATCATCGATATCAGGAACTG
Organism: Iguana delicatissima; assembly: GCA_948472985.1. NCBI lineage: Eukaryota > Metazoa > Chordata > Lepidosauria > Squamata > Iguanidae > Iguana > Iguana delicatissima. The sequence continues at coordinate 70,160 of CAOKZL010003228.1, read as the reverse complement.
TGAAAGCTGTTATATAGTTGAAGTATGGATTCTCTATGTCAACTCCTCTTATTTCTGAACGTCTTGCATAAAGAAGGAACTTCTTCATTTCTGTAAGAATAGCAGATGTTACTTCTTGGATTCATATAAGCAGAACTCAGTCATGATTACTTCTCTAAAATAGTTGAAGTTTGCACTAATAAAAAAGATTATAAATGTCAGAGATATAAAAGTATAGGTTTGTAACTTGGGAACTCTTGTACTTATATGAAAATTGAAAAGCCAAGAAGCATACCATAACTTCCATTGTCTCTTTATATACAAGAAAATCATGCACGTTCGCTTTTAAACAACAACAAAAATCAGTGAGACATAATTTGAAATCCAAGACACCTGAACTGACAAATACTGTTAAAAGATATACAAGCATATGATAACATTAAGTAATATCTAAGGCCCTTTTTGCACGCATTTTTTTTTTTTTTGCGCGAGGGCCCCTTGAGCATCACATAAACGGGAGCATCGGTCCGTACGACACACTCCCACTCACGTGACGCTCAGAAGCCTAAAGCTGGGTGCGCACGCATTGTTTTATTTTCGGCTCTAAGCGGAAAATACTGCATGGTCGCGCAATGCTCACAGGGCCCTCGCGCACTTACCTGCGTGTGGTGTGTCGAACAAGCCGGCCGGGTCACACTTCCTTCCCCCAGCGCAGCCTACAGCTCCCAGACTGTGCTGCAGAAGGAAGGGGCGGGGCGCTAGCTCAACGGTCACGCTACTAGGAAGTGACCTGCGGGATGAAGGAGCGGGGAAGTGGCAGCTTTCTGGCTGAGGCCTTTCGCGCGAGACACCCTCCCCAGCCGCGCAAACGGGTAACGTGCGAAAAGGGCCTAAGTTAATGCAGGAAACATGTTATATCTTAAATGCATCAGCTATGGAAGTAATACTGAATTTATCATATATTGAATTTATCATTCTGCTGTTTAAATAAAGAAACAATTGTCTTCGGTTTGCTAGAGCACAGCACGGGTTGTAATAATAGGGTCTCTTCAAAGTATCTCATTCAAGTTGAAAACAACATTTGACACTTAACAATAATGCTTGTATAAAGGAGCTGAATCCTGGAAACTGGAAGTAAACTCATTCAGTGTGGCTTTCCTCACTGTTCTTCTCCACTGTATTCTCCTGCAGCCCTAAAACACTGCTCATGAGAGTCATGAGACTCTCTAGTATTGCCCTGGATGGGACACAGGGAGCTGCTGTAGGCTGGGAATATCAACATAAGTGAAAATTATTTGCAGGAACAGAAATGTATGTCTACTTATCCAAGACATTTGCAGATCCAAGCAAGATTTAAAAAAAAAATTAACAGCAGCAACAAAAATCAGCTATGTGAAAATGAAAGTGCACAGTAGCAATATCTTTCTGACATTATCCTCCATAAATTAGACTTGCAAGTTTAGGGACTCAGGGTTGTCTACAATTCATTCACCAAACTGAATAATAAACCTACATGTGCAGAGCTATTTGTGTACTCTGAAGGTAGAGCTCTAATAAAGGGGCATCAGACAACTTTTAATGAACTTCATCCATAAATTAATAGGAAAACGTGAAAAAATACATAGTATTTTCTCTAATACATTCTGGTTATGAAATGTTAATTATTGGGGTTTTGTCCCCAGATGCCATTACATAACGCTAACAAACCTTCACTGCACATTTGTTTTACTTTAAAATTCCTGCATCTATTATTGTTTTAAAACATGTACTATATTTTTTAAAAAATCTCTTCTTAGAATCTATCTGCTTTAAACAGTGAGCTATGATCTGCAGAAGAAAATCAGGTTAAAATTAAAACTGTTATGTACTTTTTCATTGTGAATTTACCCATTTCATAATTTTCTGAGTATACCCTTACCACTGACCAATAACTTTGTTGTACAAAAATAAATTTGCAAGACCAAGTTCTGTAAACACACTGTTTGCACAACAAATGAAAAGAGAAGGTGACAGAGGAGAAGGAGGTAACAAATAACAAAGTTCAACAAGCTGGCTATATTTGTTCATCTGAAATAAGAGTTACCATCAATGGGATCAGTTGAGATCCTCTGCTCTGTCAACAGGAATGAATAAATAAATAAATAAATAAATAGGAGAAAGAAAGAAAGAAAGAAAGAAAGAAAGAAAGAAAGAAAGAAAGAAACTTACCATAACATGTCTTTCTATCTGTAGACAGCTTCATGAGATGTGGGCATGCACATGCAGCACTTCTGTTATGATTTATGAGACACATATGAGAGCAGGGACCTTTACCATTGTTAGCAGCACAAGGATTGGGAGCTAAAATGACAAACATAAACTGAGATGCTTACATTACGAAAACCTTCATTGCACGTATAAAGAAAAGACAAAAAGATATATTCCATGTCTATTCCAGTCATCTTTGGCCCTTTCCACACGGGGAAAAAAAAACGGCTTAGGGCGACTCATCCGGAGGTCGTCCACACCATGGAGCGCGCTAGAGCGATTTGAATAGTGGAGGTTCCACACCTCAAACCGCGCTAGCGTGGCCGCAAGGGGTGGCGCGGCGCGTTTTTTAAAAACCACATTTTATGAGGTTTTTACGAAACGCGAGCGCGCTAACCCATTGCAGCGCCCCGTGTGAAACTGCAGGGACGCGCTAGCGCGTCCCTGCAGAGCTGCCCAGGGGCGGGCTTCCGGCTAGCGCACAGCCCTGATTGGCGGAGCGCTGCCGGAAGTCGCCGGCCGCCATTTTGGGCGCCGCTGAACACCGCCGAAACTCGCCAGCGTGTGCAGCGGCGAACGCGCGCTCCCCGCAGGGACGGAGCAACCTGTTTTCAGGTAAGATCCGTCCCTGCGTGCGCTGCCCCGTTCCCCCATCCCCCGTGTGGAAAGGGCCTTTGTTACCATCCATCAGAAAGAACAACATGCGACTCAGAAGGAATACTTGCGAACTGCAGATCACAACATGCTGCCACAGTGGGAACCAGTCTGATGGATTTTTTTAATTTATTCCTTAAAGCAGTTCTGTCCTTCCCATTGTCATTGGATTTCAGGACAATGTACAATACAAACAATTTTAAACACTCAAATCAAATCAAAACCATAAATAATTAATTGAAGATATTAAACACGGTAACAATTCAAGCCACTTTAAAAGCTACAACCATTTCAAACAATGTATATAAACATTTTGAAATAAATTAGTCCCTGAAGGATTCAATAAAAAGCCAGGTTCTGGTTTGGCATCATAGAGAAAGCAACATTGGTATCAGTCACATTCCCAAGGGGAAGGTATTCCACAATTAGGATGCCACAGCCAAGAAGGCCCTCTCACATATATTCCCACTTCTTATTGTCCCCACTGGTAGGACACGGTAGGGGGTACTCCTGAAGACTTCAGTTCCCAGGCAGGAATACACAGGGAGAAGTTCTCCTTTAAACGTTGCGGTCCCAAGTTTTCTACAGTATTACATGCTATGATAGGAGAAGTCTAAAGCATACCACATACACATTTAGGCTCAGATGTTATGTCTGTGATATTATAGTAAGATTAAAAGGACTGTTAATGGAGTCAGAAGATTTGCTTAATGTTCATTGTCTCAATTGCCAGATACATCTCTGGTAAAGGAAATGACCAGGAAATGACCCAGGAAGGCTAGAAAATGTTTCAGTAACTCATTTCCCCATCAATGTAAGGATAAGACCAAGCTAGGTATGAGTAGAAAACATTAGCATCTCTGGACAAACACTGTCATTTTTGAGTAAAACACAGAGGCAAAGAGAGAACATACTTTGGAAAGTGCCTTTTTGTAAGCAGCCTCTTTAGAAATTTGATCTGGGCCAGTGAACCTTGCTGTCTACTGGAGTGTTCAAGAATGCTTCCACCTACACTCAGCCAGCATATCTGTAAAGAAACTCAAACATTCAGTCAATGGAGCAAACTCTGCCAACCTTCAGGGACGGCTTGCCCAAGGGGACCTAATGCAGGTTAAGTGCTCCAGTACTCAACCCTCTCACTGGTCAGAGAAGTGAAGCAAGCATCACAATGTCATTAAAGTGTCAAGTCCTCAAAGCCCCAAGGTGGCAGAGAAGCCTCCATGACACACAACCTACAACTATGTCTTATTTTCTCTGGGGGATATCTAGATGAAATTCCAGATGACATACTGAGGCTGGGACAAAAAAGAAACACACACATTCTTAGCAGGAGGGGCTGTGCCACCGTCGTGCTTACTCCACCAAACCTGGTCTCAGATTGGATTGCTGAGAGAACCTTTCCCTCAGAAACAGAGAGAAAGTTTGTTTGTTTGTACTTGTTTTCTTTTACCACTCCTGTGTGTGTGTGCGTGTACACATGTCTTTTCTTCTTGATCAAAAAATTGGTGCTTTCAAATTAAAAAAAAAAAGAATTAAGGAGGGGGTGCTCCCTGTTTTTCACGGGGTTATTGATAAGCGTTTGGATCCCATTTGGACAAGGGAATGAATTCCCTTATCATTCTCACCACTTGAAGTAAACTTTCACACTGTGTGCTACAAATTATTAACAGAATACACAACGAAGTATCAAGTTTGGGACATCATTTTCAGGCATTTACATTTAAAACTAGTGTTGTAAGGCCACAGTTGTAGCCAACTAAAGCATCTGTTCCCAGACCTAAACATCCAAACAAGAAGAAGAAGAGGAAGAAGAAGAAAAACAGGAGGAGGAGGAGGAGGATTTGAACTATTTCTGAAAGATATGTAAGCAAACATTTAAAAAAAAAATAGATTAAAAAAATGGCTTTTAGACTAAAAAAATATAGCTTTAATATGGCACAATACTGTCACAGTCTGTGATAATCATTGGTCTGCCATTTTTTATCATATTCACACATGCAGTATGTGTATGGGAAGGACCTGTACTTCTGAACTGTCTGTTTGATGACACTGAAATTACAGTGGTGAGAATGGAGGGTTGTTGTTTGTGGCATTTTCCTACCCACCATTTACCCACCAGTGAGCAACAGACAGACTGAAGATCCCACAGTAATAAAAATAACCATTTGTTTGTATTCCTCTGTGGGACCTACAGGCACAGATGTCCCTGACCTACATCTCCAGACAATCTCTTTTTGCTCTCTCGGTCTCTCTTGTCTCACTCAGTTTCATGTTGTCAGTTTGCACACAGGACGACACCCTTTCGGTGTCATTACTTTCTAGACAGGCTCCTGTGCCTCTGAAAGCAGCTGGACGGACAAAACACAAAAGGTGTCAGCTTTCCCACCAGTTTATTTTCATCTTTCTAAAAACCTGCAGCTGTTTCATTTCTGCCAATTAGGCACCTTTGTAAAGGCACAGAAATCCTGACAGGACGGGAAAAAACATAGCGGTCAGCTTCCCACACTTCAGAAAGGTGGCAGCTATAAAGCACAACAGGGTTTAAACTCAGGGCGCTGGACGCCGTAAGTGGTACCACCACCCAGAGTTAATGAGTTAACCTTCACTTCTCCTGCCGTGATGCTTTCTAAGAGGAAAAAGTTAGTGCAGTCTGTTAAAAGAAACCCAAGTAAAAGATGTTTGAGATTCTGTAGGTCATTTACTTTTTGCATCCTCTCTGATACAAACTGTTTTCATATCAAATATTACTCCCAACCAAAAAAGAACAAAAGAAAGGGAAAGGGAAAAAGCACAGGCAAGAAAGAAAAGTATAATTTGATTATATTTGGTGAGTATTATGTATTTCACTGTTCTTAATATATATACCAACAAACAGTAAGGGTTTTCATTATGACTCACAGCCAAAGTGCTTTCCCTGGCTTTCAAGTGACAGTGATGCTTCACTGACACAGATGAAAATGGCTGTTAATTCAGTGTTTATGAGTGATCTTTATAGCACTCCTAGTGTTTATACCTGATGTTGCCTGGGATTTTTTTTCCTCATAGGTAATTTTTGTTAGAAAGATTTAAGATCCGATGTCTCTAATTCCCCAAACTGTCTTGTCCAGTACCTGTGACTTTTCCCCATATTCCCCAATCCAATCTGTACTCAGAGTTATTAACATACAGAGGTTGGGTTCCTGAGGGAATACACTGGCCTCCTCCTTGCTGCTAGGCCTCATTTCCATAGCAACCAGGCTATTCAAGACAGGCATAGTTGACTGAGGCCCAAGAGCAATCTGACTGAGAATTCTAATGGCCCCTCTCTAAACTGCAAATCCCAGGATTCCATATAATCTTCTTACGCAGCCAGTCATATGAGGCCTTCACCTGCCTGACACAGACAAGCAAACAAATTCACTCACAGACAAAGTTTGACTTTTATATAGTAGATAGCTTTAAACCATCATTTAGACAACAATAATGCTTTTCATAAATTCTCATTTTATATATACAAGTGCTACAAACAAGGAAACATTAAAATAATATCAAGTTATACTTCCATGTCACCTGTGCTGGTCTATGACCGTAATAAAGATTTTATTCTATACTTTCATGTCAGTATTAGTCAAATCTGTAATAATAATAACAACAACAACAACTATTATTATTATTAGTATTATTTCAATTCACATTGCTAATATTTAGCATTTAAAGTGAATATGAGAAAGATGATAACAAATACTTTCATCAGAAGTATTAATTTACCGTGTGGCTGACGACTCGGATGATAGATTTGCAGATCAAAAGGTTGTGCACTAGTTTTCTGTATCACACTAACATTTTGACCTGTCCATTTGTTAGCTTTAGATAATGTGTTTGTTCTCCAGTCTGTCCAATATACTTCACTCCCAAATAAAGAGACAGCAAAGGGGTGAGAAAGATATTCGTGTCCTCGTATAATTTCAATCATGCCTGTGCCATCATATAGCGCTGAATAAATAGCATCTGACCTGAAAAATAATCCAAATAGAAACCCACTCATAACAATAGTTCTACAAATCAAATATGAGAGGAAATATTGTGATGTATTCAGTTACCTTAAAACATTATACTGGAAACTTAAACAAATGCAAAAAGTGTGTGATGTGATTTGAATATTTGAAAAGGGGGTATATTTCAGTATTAGAATGCATGCTTTGCAGGCAAAAAGTTTCAGATCTAATAATTGACATCTGTAGGCAGGAATCTGATAACACTGCTAATTGAAAATCTCACAAGCTGCTACTCTTAGAGACAACACAGAAAAGGCTTTCTATTTGTCTATTATGTTGAAGTTTGACATTTCTAGCTTATGTTGACCCTAAGGTGAACCTATCACAGGGTCTTTTTGGCAAGATTTGTTCAGGATGGGGGCTGCTTTTAACTTCCTCTGAGGCTGAAATGATTTGACTTGCCCAAAGTCACCCAGTAGGTTTCCATGGCTAGGCAGAGATTTGAACCCTGGTGTCAAGAGTCATAGTCAAATAATCAAATCACTACAAAAGTCATTTATTGATTATCTGTATGTCTTTTGCAGTGACTTGTCATCTGTTGAGGTGGTATCATACCTGTTTGTGCCTCATATAGCTGAAACTGTACATGGGAGATTTGCTGTCCAATCCACAAAATGAACAGACCACACACAGGGCTTGGGTAATTTATTAACATATGCCTAATTAACATGAACATGGCCTTGAACTTGAACTTGAGTTTTGAACTTTTTGACAGGAGAAAGGGGGGTCTACACAATGGGAGTTGCTAAGGCAAGAGGTTACAGCCCAACCTCTCCCCCAGCCTCCCTTGGACAAGACACCAGGTCCTGAAGTGAATCCATGAGGCTGGGCTCTGACTTGGGCCAACCCTTTTTCTGGAAGGCAAGCCCCCCTGCCAAGTTCCCTTGTCTCATTACTCCAGAAGTGAGGGCCAACCATGGGGCCACCCCAGTGACAACTCTATTATCGTCCTCCCCCCATGTCTGGTGACAAGAAAAGAGGGCTCAAGAGGACTGTCCTACCTCAAAGGGTGCCATAGCTTTGGTGAGTAGCTGAGATATTTCTGAGCCCCTTCTGTAGATCTCAGAGAAAAATTTCATTGCCATCAGGTGACAAATGTCCACCATCCTCCCCATACAGATTGGGCCTTGGAAGATTATTTCACAATGGGGAATGCAATAACTCAAGCCCTGTCTCAACACATTATGAATTTCTCTGTTTGCTCATCATCTCCCTCCCCAGCCCATACTTTCCTCAGAATCACTGCAGACCGGGCAATGCAAGCCCTTATCCACTTGTCATGATTAAACCACATGTTGTGAACATCCTGTATAATAAAGGCCTTTCCTTTCAACAGTCCAAGGTCATTACCCCCAGGTGAACGACCAGCACATCAGGTGGAGGCCCATGGCACTCCTAGAACAACACAGACAACAAACCATGTCCAACATCAGATGGAGGCCCAAGGTACCCCAAGCCCCTGCCCTTCACTGACAAAGAGGCTGAGGAGCAAGCAGCACGGACTTAAAAGGGGGCTTGCTGGCTCCACCCCCTCCCTGGTCACACAGTGATTGCACGGTCCTCCCTTGTGGGAGGCTGGCAAAAGCATCTCCCCACCACCACTACTGTGTAGTGAGGGCGTGGGGAAACAGAGGCCCTTTCCACACTAGGCAATTAGAAAGGGGCAGTGCGTCCTCGTAGGGAGGTTGTCTGCCCCTTGGAGCAGACTAGAAGCAGACTACTTACCGGAGATCCATACCTCAGTCCACTCCAAGATGACCCCAAGTGGTCCTCCAGCATGTTTTTGAAAGACCGGAAAAAACAGGTCTTTATTTTCCTGGAACGCACCATTGCATTCCTGCTCCCTTGTGCAGTCTGCAATCTGCGGAGGGAGGGCTTTAGGCATGGTGAGCTTCAGCGGTTGGTCGGGACCCACGACCAACCAGAAGCCACCATTTTGGAAGCCAGAAGCCACCATTTTGGAAGCTGGAAGCCACCATTTTGGAAGCCAGAAGCTGCCATTTTGGAAGCCGGAGCAGTGCGGATCTACAGACCTTGCACTGCTCCGATTTGCCCTGGACCAAGGAAGAGCCCTGTGGAAGGGCTTCAGGGACAGTCCACGTTGCTTCAGACCCCAGAAGAAGCAGTAGGTAACGGCACGGAGCGATTCCCTCGCCTCGTGCGGAAAGGGCCAGAGTATGCTGAAGCTCTCGTTCAGCTCTATTAACAAGCAAACACAACAGAAATATCTGCTTCTCCCAAGTCATTCATGCTGTCCTGCACTTCAACGAATCTTTATATGTTTTAAAAACATGGCAGATTAACCATTCCTGCAAGAGAAGAGTCTTCAGGTGTACATTTGTCAAAAAAGAAAACAACAAAACAAAACAAAACAAAACATAGGATGCATGTGGTTAGGATGACAGTTCAATATATTACTGGATACCAGGTCCAGCTCAAGGTCAAGACCAAAGGGTTGAGTTCTGGGTTGAGTTCTGTATAAGTCATATTTAAAGTAGAATCATTCAAATAAATAGGTCTTAAGTTTGGATCTACTCTTAAATATGAATCAGTCTGGATCCAATCCAAGTTCTTCTTTATGGATTCTAATTTCTCTTTAACTGTCCAAATGATTTCATCCAAAAGAATGAGCAGCAGAGTTTTCTTTCTGTGCTAATGCTGACACAATTCCAATGGGAACAGAATTGCCACGCTATTGGAATGGAATTGGTGTTTCCAGAAATATTACACAAAGAATAGCATGCAGTTGTTTAGCTTTGTTTTGCTTGAGTATACAGAAAAGTGCATAAATTTATGCATACAAGAAATTCAAATACATTTTTTTATTTATTTTACCTAGCATCTGTCCACACTATTCGTTTTTCAAAATGATCCACAGTAAGGCCATTAGGCCATGCTCCACTATCCATGTCTTTATATATAATCTTTCTTCCTGCCCCACTCATTGAAGCAGACTCAATGCGAGGAAAACTAGCGTCCCAGTCTGTCCAAAACAGGATTCTGAATGATACAAAAAAGAGGGGGAAATTAAGTTTATATTAAAAGGTAAAGGAAGGAAGGAAGGAAGGAAGGAAGGGAAAGGGAAAGGGAGGAAGGAAGGAAGGACTATTATCAACAGTAGTCTGAAAAGAGGTATCATTATATTAGAAACCTTGGATAAACATTCCATATGAAAGATACTTTCCCCATAAAATGCAGCTATAAAATTATCATTATTTAGTTCCATGTTTAGTTATTTTATTTAGTTCCATATTTTTTTTGGTACTAAAGTTGAATAAATTTCCTTTGATTTGATAATGGATATATCAAGCAATTATGCATACACATAGGTCAGGACATGTACAGTTCATCTGATTTTGGATGGTTAGAATGAAGGTGATCTCTGGGTAGAATGGTCTGAAAAATCACTTTGACAACCTCTTAATATGGGCAGCGTTATCTCTCAGCTTTCATATTTACTGTGACTTATCTATTCAACTGTTCTACTTTCAGAAATTAATGAATCCTAGGGGGATCTTGAATGCTGATTCCCTACCATTGAAATCAGAAATTCTGTAGATGCTTATCTTTATCTACATAAAGAAGATGTTAACAACAGTTAGCTGTAACACACCTATTAATCCCCAAGTCAGATGCGGACTGCCTATCATTTCCTTGGATTGCTTGGATGTGACAGCAAACGTTGGGATGTGTATACAATGAGTGACATGGCAGGTACTCATCTATGAGATGCTGGAAACATTGCCATGGTTCCTGTGCATATTGTTTCACATATGTTATTGCACATATGTTTGGCAATCAAAGTCACTAGGAAATATGAAAACTGTATTATCTCAGTATTCCTTGCAGTCCCAGACACTATGACACATGATCAGCATCTTGGGACCCTTCTGCTTCCAACATGTTTATATCAATTTAGGAAAAGGATGGGACATGATCATATTTGGGGATGCCAAATACATACAGATTCAGCTGAGAGTGCATAAAACCTCAAGAATATGACTTTTTTTCATTATAAAATGTTAAAAGTTATGCACAGAAATGGGAAATATTGTAGGACTAAAAAACATATACAGTCTAGGCTGCTTCAGAAATTTTTTTTCTCCCTTTCAAGAACCTCACTAACTTACACAACAATCAAAATCACTCCAGAATTATGGGAGGGAAGTCTGTAGTTGTTCCAAAAGAAATGGAGGGAAAAAAACTTAACCTAGAGTACTTTTTGCAAATGAAACCACACACACTGAATGTTCTTCAGTGTAGTTATGTCCTCAGCATCCCTTATAATGTCATATAACATTCTGAGACAGGTGGTTTGAATTCCAGTGACAAGATAAATGTGAACAAAGTTAAGATATAATCTAAACTAATTGAAAATAGATGTGGTACAGAATAGGCAAATGATTGCATACAAGTAATTACCAAAGGAAAAAGTAATTGCATCACATTTGATAATTAGTGGTGAATAATGATTTACTGGTAAATCTACTTATTTATTTTTTAAAAATGCTTTTGATTGTGAATAAGGCTCATCTTAAGAATTAATTCCTCATTTTCTCACATGGAATCCATCACAACCTTTTTGATATTCTAAATATTGGTATTAAGCAATCCCTGAAACTGTGAAAATAGGCTGGAAGCAGAACTATAAGCAAAGCCCAGACACAGGCATTCCTGATCTACAATGCAATAATAACAACAACAACAACAACAACAACAACATACCCTTTCTATACAACTTGATTTGCCTGATTACCATTACAAATAAAATGGAGACAGGAGACTTAGAACAGTTAGAATTCCCCATTGTGAGTCAAAGATTAAGATTCAAAAAGACAATCTGCCAAAACTAGTTTTTTATCCCATTCTTCCAAAGTAGGCTCAAAATTGCCAGAGTTGAGGACCAAAGAAAAAAACATCTCATCATATATTAGGAAAATAATAATAATACTCGGTTCAAATATAGATAAGCCTTGAGAATACATTTAATTACCCATATCTAGGATCCAAAGCAATAGCCCTAGGATGTTCCATGGCACCTGCTATTAATGTAGTCCTCTGTGTACCATCTAATTTAGCTACTTCAATTTGATCCAAATTGCTGTCTATCCAATATATATTTCCAGCAATCCAGTCAACAGTGAGACCTTCAGGGGTAGCTAAACCGTGCTGGACAACAACTTCAATGGCGCTTACCCCTGTGAAAACATATTACAAATGTCTTTAAAATACTGAATACACTTTTGACAACATAAATAAATAAATAAATAAATAAACTCTGAGAAGAACATGTGATTCTTTAAATAATGATACCTTAAAATACGGCAGTAATAAAAATAAATATTATAAATCAAGGTCTTGCCACAGAACCATATCTAATATTTCAAAATATAAGAAAAGTGATTAACATACTTTCAAAATTGAAATCTTACCCATTATTGAAACAACAATATAAAATTGTTATCAAGTTTGTTGGATTTCAGAAGACACTAGGGATGAGGAATTTAATTATCATTGTTATCATCACTATAACATCCCACTGTTTATTTAAAATATTTACACCACTCTTCTCAGCCAGACACGTATCCAGAGCAGCTTATATAGGAATAAAAACAAGCCTTAGGCTCTATACCTCATCAACAACTGTTTGCATTTAATATTAATATGTTTCCATAGGAAATAAATTTCTAAGTGTTTGTCAGTAAAGATGCCACAATCTTACCTAACTTGTTGCCACTTCCATTATGCATGACTGTTGCAATCTGGTACATCATGTGTGTGGAGAAACTGTTATAGATAGGGTTCTAGTATCATCTCCCCTCTCCCACTGGCTGCCCTGTGCATGAAGATATTCTTTAAAGTATAGGCCATTCTCTTGCAGCTGAGGCTTGCCCACATCTTACCTTCAAGCATTCGGAGCTTGCTCTTCCCTAGGCCCATGATGTTCAGGCTACTCCCAGCAGGAGTGGAGACATGTGCAGGGGCCTGGTGGAAGAGGGGAGGTTATACTAGAGCCCTATGGGCAGCACTTAACACTGTTCTCTGTGCAAGCAGCATGCAGAATGTCAATCTAATAGTCCAATAAAACCAATGTGGAAAAAAAATCAGTATGGCAGGTTCTTTAAAAATGGATAAATTCCATTAAACGGCACAATATATTCCACTGATGAAAAGGGGAGATACAGGTCATACACTTTCATATCTTTTATAGCACAGTGTTTGGGACATTTGAAATATTAATCGAAAAAATTATATGTAAAAAATATTTTGTGTAAAATACATTTTTGTGCAAAATATGGATTTGTTGGAAAAAAACAATGAAAACACAAAAATATAAAGAAAGGAGTTGAACCTCACAGATGCTGACATTGTTTTTTTACAGTAATAATCATGTCTTGATAGATGTGTTGAGATGCCATTTATCATCAAGGACAAAAAAGTTTGTAAATATTTTTTACATCCCTACTCTAAAAGAACTGCACTGAATCAGTCTAGTCCACACTCTTATTTTCTCTGGAAAACACATAAACAGGTTGGAACTATTTGTTTCCTACTATTGACTCCCATCAACTAAATACCATAGATCACATTTAGCCAAAGTATAAGAAGACTTCTACCATTTAAGTCCATTATTCCACCATCTTGCTCTCCACTGTATTTAACTTCTCTGAATTCTGGTTCATCTAGGAGAATTTTTATATTTAATTCCATCACTTTGCAATGTTCTCAATGAGGTTTGAAAATGGGTGACATCAGCATGCTGACAACACCCAACTCTTATTTTACTCTGTCCCTAGGGTCAGGCGAAACTGATTGGGCTGGATAAGGTTCAGAAAAATGAAACTGAATCCTGACAAGACATAGGCTTTGTGGATGATGATTCAAAACTGGACAAATGACCTGACCTGTATATGGCTTCATTCCACTTGAAAGAAGACATACTCTGTCTTGGGAATACTCCTTCAGAGATGGCTCAGAGTGCTTTGGGCCCCTCTTGATCTCTCTGCCAGCTACGGTTATTCCTTGACAGGGATGACTAGCAATGATAGTTAATGCACTGTTAAATTCCTGTGTAGATTTCCTAGTGGCTGATGGCTTCCATATCAGTGGGACATTGAATCTGTTTTAGGTGTTGGTATAAAGGAGCTTTAAAGGAGGTATCAAAACTGCTGAACCCAACCTTTTGGGTGGCTCTTTTAAAATTCAGACAAAAAAAAACTGAGAATGCATTCAATGCCCCAATGACAAGGAAGCCACCAGCTGTAAGTGCCTAAATTACTGCCATGTGTCCTACGTGTAATGGCCTTGAGCATGATACACAAGATGCAGCAAGAAGAGGATGTGGCAGCTAGACTGCTCTCGGGATCATGCAATTAAAAACAAACAAACCATTTTGCATTTGTTTCAAAGGAACTATGCTAGATATCAATGAATGTTCAGTCTGAATGAAATACACTAATGATAATGTTTAAGCCTTTACATGACCTGAAGTTTTAATTCCAGTCCTGTGTTCTGTGTTGGGAGATTTGAAGCCAGTGTCTCTACTTGTACATAACTGTTAAAATATTAAGATTTCTGATTTCCTACTGGATAGGACTACTAGACTTCGGATTTTATGTTAAACTGATTTATTGGTTGTATCTCACTCTGAGATTCAGTGACATGAGGTGATTGGGAAACAGTGAAATAATAAATAAATGAAGAAATAAATAAATATTAAATTTAGCATGTACAACGTGCCTTGACTTTCAAGCTATTCAGAACCATGAACCTCAGAACAGGGGAATATGCTTGCCTGAATGCTACTAAGCAGAATCAAGCAAATACTCCCAGCACCCCTTCTCTTGCTCTGAAAGCCATGTCAAAATCTCCAGCTGAGAGCAGCTAACACTCAGGCCATTCCTGCACTATGGCCCCATTCCGGCATGCAGATGCATTGAGGCTGGGTGACAACACATGCTACAGCATGATGTCATCACAGTCCCGCTGCTATCGTGTCTTCATCCACCGCAATCACACATTGTATTATTACTAAAAAAAATCTGTTATTGGGTCCCTTTGGCACAATGATTGTATCAGCTGGGGCTGTGCAGAAAGGGTAGAAGTGCTATCTAGGCACTTCCTTCCTCAATGCAATACAAAAAGAGGCCAGCTGCACTGTGGAAGGAAAGAGCATGCCCCACTACAATCCACTGGCAGCCAGCTGGGTGCGGAGGGGAGCATTTGGGACATGACTCTATCCCAGCAAAGGCATTGTTGGGATGATGCCAGGATGTCACGAGGTGCAGGTAACGTAATGGCCTCAGACACAAAGGAACTGGAGAAAGCCACAGAGATTGTGTTAACAAGTCAAACTTTATTTTACGGTCCATAGATGCAGCATAGCAAAACCATCCAATGGAACAGTATAGATAAAATACACCTACTGAAAACAGGATACAAATACATAAATAGAATTGATGATAGGCAGGATATAAAAGCATAAAAATAGGATATAAATGCATAAAATAGTATAAAAAAGTATATGAAGTAAATTAATATCACAGATAATATAGATTATTAGTTAAAATATAAATAAGCATTTGTCAAGTCCCTCTCATTAGTGCAGTAGAATTAGGTTGATCTTAAAGTGCATTGCCAGTATCCTGGCAAATTTTTGATACTTCTCTCTCTCTGATCTTAATAGCTGGTTACAGAAATTTAGCAACTGATAGGGTTACATTCAGACATGTCCTCCAACAGGACTTTTAGATAGAATTTTTCTGAATGGCCCAGCATACAGCTCAATGAGGGAGAGATTAAATGATGGTGACTCTGACTATAGAAAATACAAGACAGCAAAATATGCGACATTGATTCAATATCTTGTGACCCACAAGGACAAAGTCTTGAGGAAGTGGGCAACCCAGCAAATCTACTAAAAAGAAATTCTGAGGGAAAAGCATTGCATCTGGCCTTAGTGAATAATATGCGATAGTTTGGCACAGTCAAGTTATTTAAATAAGGGGCTTGAAGGAAGGGTCCCACATACTGAATATTTAAAGCACTGGATGAGCAGGATGAGATGGAATTTGTCCAAAGATTACAAAAAGCGATATCCCATAGTCTTCACTTAATAGATTTTAGCGCCATCTCATGACCCAAGTTAAGGAGCAAGGATGGAGAGAGGCCGATAGTGACCGCTTTTTGGACTATGTACTTAGACCACCTGCTGGCATAGTTATCTGATGGAAGGTGGCCTACTAGACCTTTGCTACACTTTAAGACAATCACTTTGAGCCATTGTTTGAGTGCTAGCACACAAACCCTTGTAGAGAGAGAGCTTCCCCTGTTTCCAGTAATAGAAGTGGGTTGGGGACACATCTAGGAGTACAAAGGAGTTCCCTGAGGAATTTCACTTGGAAGTTATCTAGTTCAGAGTTAATAGAGTCAATCCAGATGGCTGCTGCATAGATCAGTTTGGATGTAATTTTTGCGTTAAATACTTTTATAGCAAAAGGGACAGATTGATTCCATTTCATGTGGAAAAACCTTAGAATAACTGTTTTACAGCCCAAAGAACAACTCAATGCTAACAATCTGTGTGGGCTCCAGGAAACATTGTGATGGAATACACGGACGAGATATTTGAAGCTTTTAACTTGTTCCAAGGGACACTCATTTATACTCCAGCTATGCTGGTGCTATTTGCGTTCAAAGACCAAAATTTTGACTTTGCAGCATCGATTTTAAGTTCATTCCTGGAGCAGTAAGTTGAGCATTTCCCTAACATATGTTTGAGCCCTGGTCTAAATCGAGAAAGAATCACTGTATCATCTGCGTAAAGCAGGACTGGGGTTTTCCTGTTGTCTAATCTGGGCAGATGACCATTTTCGTCCATCGGTTCTACCTCGAGATCATTCAGGTATAGATTGAATAAGATTGGCATGAGGATACACGCCTGTCTCACCTCTACAGGTATGGGTTCAGAGAGATGTCCCTGAGGATCGTATCTAACACGTAGTTGGCTGTTATTATAAATAGTCTTAATTAGGGCGAGGAGTCTGGTGCCCATCGATAAGGACTCCAGTTTATCCCATAGCTTATGCCTTGGGACAGAATAAAATGCAGCCTTTAAATCCATAAATGCTACAAAGAGCTTGCCATACATGGGTCTTGATTATTTCTCTGAAAGATGGGCTAATACTAAACAGTGGCCATTGGTAGAATGGTTTTCTCTGAAGTCTGCTTGAGGCTCAGAAAGAATATTATTCTGCTCTATAAAGAGAGGTAATTTGGAAGAAAGAAAGCGAGAGTAGAGTTTGCCCACTATGGACAGCAAACTTATTGGTCTGTATTTTGCAGGATATTTAACTTGGCCCCTTTTATAAATGGGAACTACAACTGCTTGATTCCAGCCATTTGGGTCATTCCAGAGTTGTTTATCTACGTAAATAAGGCTGCTAACAAAGGTGCCCACCAGTGGTTGTTGATTTTAATAAGTTCAGCTAGGACATTATCCATTCTGGGAGCCTTATCATTTTTGAGTTGGGAAATTAATTTGCTAACTTCATTAATAGATACAACTTCCCAGGGTGGGGCCATTTGTAGCTGTTTATCAGTAGTTTTCTCAGAAGCGCTTGTAGAACCAGTGGCCTCCTCAAAGATCCCTCTGAAATAGTTTTCTCATACCACAGCTGGAATGTCACATCTAGGGGCTTTTGCTTGGGAGCATAAAGCTCTAGAAACAAGCTCCCAGAATGATTTTGAGTTGTTGTTAAGAGATGCATTTAGCAATAGAGACCAGGAGTCATAGTTAAATTGTCTCTTTTTAAGGGATATAAGGGACTTATACTCCTTTTTTAGTTGAAAATATGTCAGTAAGGCACTGTTTGCCTTCCTGTACTTAATAAGGGCAGATCTAAGACAGTTTTACTTGTGCAAGCATTTCTTATCAAACCAAGATTTGCCCAAATAATCGAAAGATTTTATTTGGCCCTCCCTAGAATTAGGTTTATGTGTTACGTCAGCTTGAATCAAGTGGATCAGATCATTGTAGATCTCTATCAATGTGGCTGAAGAGTCATTCATCAGTATTTTAGATCTGAGGGAAACTACTGTATCAGAAGACAGCTTTACCTCCATTGAATGATCCAGATCCAAAGAGCATTTGATTCTTCTTGTTCTTCCCAGCTGAACTGTATTGGCTTTTAAAGATGGTTCCTGAATCACTCTGCTTTCAGTCATTATTGTAAGGACAAGTGGAAGATGGTCACTTTCAGTTCTGGTGATGACCCAAAAGTGTAGGATTGTATGAAATGCATTCCTTGAAATTAAACAATAATCTATCGTACTGATTCACATTGGTTGATGAATGAAAATTTCCAGGAATATCACCCTCCACAGTACCATTTAATAGAAATAAATCTAGCTTATATGCAAGTTGTGCTAAGCAAAAAGCTGAGAAATTTGAAATCTTATCTTTAGAAAACCTGGATGGGAAATACTTATCATCTTTTAATTCGGTAAGAGTTGGGAATTTTGTTTCCAATTGGGCATCACTAGCATTTAAGTCCCCAAGAAGTAAACTGTAGTAAAAGTAAACTGTAGAATGTTTAACCATCAGAGAAAAAATAAAATTTTCAATTATAACCCATATACCCTGTATTGAAACTTTAGAACTGAGTGGAGGGATATATATTGCCATTAAAATAAAATTAAAAGATGGTAAATGGAAAAGTATCCCCAATGCTAAGTTCTCACATTTCTCTATAGAGATTATCTTTGCTGCTGTATTGTTGGAGATCAGAACTGCTACACCACCACTTGGTCGTCCCTTCTTGTTTAACTAAGCTTCTAAAGTGATACGAGTGAGTCGTTCCAAGATAGATTTCCCAGTAAGCCAGATTTCTTGTAATAGAATAATATTATACTGTCTAATAAATTGAAACAAGAAAGTATCTCCACCTTTGTTGGTCCATCCTGCAAGTTCCAGGAGATTACTCTGAGGTCGAGGTTCTCCTGGGTAACCCCCCATCAGGCTTCTGGGCTGGCCAATTCAATGGGACTATTGTCTTAGATACAATGCAGCCATTTACAGAGAGTTTTAGACACACAAGGTTTTGCATATTGCTAGAGTCATATAAATCAATTAAGCCAGGAACAAATGAAGATGGAGTCCCATTAGAGGTGGGATATATCTCAGCCTCAACCACAAGCTGTCTAGGGTGAGAAGAGTGCAAGAGCTCCATCTGGTTTACAGATGCTGAAGCTGAGATGTTAAATGACTTGCACTCCAAACAACTGATTTCTACAGAAGAAATGTTTTTAGGTTGTAGGGATGGCTTCGGGGGCACTGAATTTGTTCTTGACTGTTCAGCTGGACGTGGCAATAACAGAATTGACCTTTTCTGGGCATAGAGCTGTGCTTCCTCTGTTGGTTCAAGGAAACTTTTAGGAAAAGCCTCCTTAGGAGCTGGCTCTGCACTAGCTTTACCCTGTCTTCTCAAATGGTATGAGAGGTTTAATTAATGAATTTTTGAAGTAGTGCCTAGGAAAAATAAAAGTCATTTAAAAACTGTTGCTTTTTCATAAGCATATTAGGAATAAAAGAATTTGTAAAATCAAGAAAAATCTTGAGTAGTGTGGAGATGAGTATAACAGTTTGACTGATAATAAATTCACCTGTCTTAATCTTAGAAGTTGTTTGAGATGCAGGCTAGCACTGGAGGTTGAATTCCAGGAAGGATGTAGCCCATTGAAAGAATAGACACTTTGGAGACTTGGAGAGATAAACAGCAATCATTATGTTTGCAACCTTGAAATGAGATGGAGCCTTAAAGCGTTCTTCCAGTAAGCTCTCAGCTCTGAAATTCATCTCAGTTTGACTGGCGATGTCATGTTTGCTTACATTACTAAAATCAGGATGCCTCCTTGCAAATAACACAGTTAATTGGGATAATGAGTCAAGGACCTCTGTTAACTTGCTGCCAATAAATTTCAAAGTCTGAGCTGTTAACAGGCATCGCTCTAAGAGTAATTTTATGTGGGACGAAGGTGAACCAGAGTTTACCAATGGGAGAGCTGAGGAAACTTCTTGCTGTAAATCAGCCAGCCAGTTAGGTGCCTCCTCCTCTTTGCTCCCCAGTCCTTCCAAGGGTGCAAATCTGCTTTGCACTGAAGTCTTTGACAAAAAAGTTGTCTGTAAGGTAAATAAATCCTCTATTCTGGATTGTTTGGTGTCTGTTAAGTTTCCTTTAGTGGCAGAGGGGATGAGTTTTTTCCTCTTGTGGGTCAAGTTAAGGTCAGCTTGGCTGTTTGCAGGAGGTGAAGGTGCTGCCCTTTTCTTTCTCTTGGTCATAATTAATTTTACTTAATAGTTTCCTTAGTCCTTCTGCCTTAAATATTTTGCCTTAAATCTTCAGTTGGGCTTGTTCTGTCTGCTGTAACTTGTCAACTATAATTGGCTTCAGCAGCAAATGTCAAGACAGACATAAAATGAAAGAAAAGTTGTAGGAGTTAAACAGACAGGTCAAGTGGCTCCAATGCCATCCTCTCCCCCGAAGGTTATGCATTATGTATTATGCAGTGGTAGGTGTATTTTATCTGTACTGTACCATTGGATGGTTTTGCTAGGCTGGGTCTATGGACCATAAAATAAAGTTTGACTTCGACTTGACACAGAGATTGTGGAAACAGGCCCAGACCCCAACTCCAAATTTGAACCAGACATTCACAGTCCCATATTGTCCTAAAGTATTGCCCTTTTATTTCTCACACTTCCTGTTGCTTCTTTCTCAACACCAGGACCACACAAGATGGAGACCAAGACCTTCTGACTGGAAGTTTATAGTCAGTGTATTGCTCCTTTATGAATCCATATTCTTCAGAAAGTGGATGGAATGTACATGGAACAGTCTCTCCTATGATAGATAAAAGGTCTGAGACTCCCCCAGGAAAGTCCACTTTCACCTTTCCCTAAACTGGAAGTAAGCTCTCTGGCTTTGAATAAGTGAACTGGGAGACCATGGCAATGTAATTAACGGAAGTGGGTGATTTCCAAGCACTCTAGAGACCTGGGAAGTATGTATTACTTTTGTTAGCCTTTAACCTGAACTCTCAAAAAATTTAGGACCAGCAGGGGAATGCACAAACTTACTTAATGTTTTCCATTCATCTGCATCTCTGTTTCCTTCTATGCTATTGATGTCCTTGTGCAACTGATAAAATATTAAAAAATGGTGACGGGATCATATATATTATTTCTAGGGATTTAAATTTGTGGTTATTTCATTTTTTGCACACAAGAATTATTAATCACACAGACAAAAATATTCTTTGTTGGATGAGATTAAGAAAATGTTTAAGCATTAATTGTTCATTGCTCGCATGTTGGGCTTTTTGTAAAATCATTTTGGGGTAAAAAAAGACTTGCTTTTGTCAAAACGCCCCAGCATTTTTGCACAGAAAACATTGTATGTCTGCATAGAACATGCATCTATAGAGTAATCTAACAAAGCATTTGACACTTTGGTCACTGTTTTGTCTTTCACTGAAATGTATACTTTCTTTGTATGACACTGAATATTTTGATATTTCAGCAGCTCACCCAGTACGGAGTGGAATAAGCAAAAGGTTATTATGAAGAACATGCAGGAAAACAAAAATAATGAAATAAGACTAAGCCATTTGAACAGCATATATGTACTGGTGTTTTAGATTATATAAATATCAGTAAGAAAAATAATTTGAAAAGAATTTTAACAGATTTACTACCTCTTTTCATGTGAGAATTTCAGTTGAGAATGAGAAAAATAATTTGAATAAAATCAGATTGAGCATTCTTTTTCAGTTAAGACTTTCCCTCGGGATCATAAAACAACACAACGTAATTTCATACCTCCAGATTCAGATAGCTTGCCTCTGTAAATTTTATCTTCTACCACATCTGTCCAGTACAATAAGCTTTGATTGAAGTGAAAATCAAGTGCTATTGTATTTCTTAAACCAGGAACTAACAGGCTATAGTCCCTTTTCTGCAGGTCAATTTTTCTGATTTCATGTCGAATGGAGAAAATGATGAAAGCTTCAAATGGATCTGAGAACACAACATTATATTCTTGTTGAAAAAATAATAAGGAGCACATCATTATAGTAATAATATTTATGATGACCAACCATGAAGTCACAAGACCAAACACAGAAACTGAGTGAAATAAGGGGCAATCTAAGTTGTGTTGGCCTGGAAATGAAGCAAGAGGGCAAAGCAACCTAATGCAGGTTCAGCTGAGGTCAGGTGTCACCTGTAACTACCTCCTCAGCCTTCCTTGGGTGAAACACCTCAACTGTGAGGTCAATCTCAGCGACGATAAATGGAAAGTAATCCAGGGGACTCCCACTCAACCCATACAGACCTATAAGTGAGAGCTTGAATCTCAGGTTAGCCTCAAGTATACCTTTCTTCCCCACCCTCTGGGATGCAGAACTGTAAAGAGGGAGTTCCAAAGCCCTACCCTATACTGAAAGGGTGCCAACAGTGATCACTGAAGTCTTATATTCTCTTCCTACACACACGCTATCTGCCATGGACAAAAAGGGTACATGAATGGGTAATCAGTGTTAAATAGCCTATTGTCCCACTCCTATCATGTGCTGTGATCTGCCACACAGCACCAGTTACCAATCACCCTGGTCTCCATCATGGTGGCCATCAAACAGTTACCCTCTCCTACAGTATTGTTCACCAAGCAGGTCCAGGTAAGGATTGAAACAAACACCCAGTTTCACTTTCTCTAAAATACATAATTCATCCCAAGTCTAATATTTATTCAGATATAGCTAAACTCCTCAGCTGATACTGCTCACATGAAAATCAGATTCAAAATCTTTACTTTGGTCCATGGTAATAAAGTGTATTTATCCTTAGTGAGAGCTCAAAATAAGCACACTACGTGCTAAGCTGTTAAACTCTATTCAGATCAAACAAGTATCTTCATTTTACTATTTTAGAAAATTATTTCATAGTAGATTGGGATTACATCTACATTTTGTACAGTGCAGAATGCAACAATTACATTTGCATTAATAGAGAGGAGGGCTTTTGATTGTAATGCATATTTTCAAATCAAATATTTCACTCCATGCAGACCAGAATCAGTACATCATATTCCCATGAACACAGTGTATGACCAAGGTATTTTAAGAATGAGCACCAAGAAGAGGTTCTAGTGTGTTTTGAGATGGGTAACCTGAATGTTAAAATGTGATATTACAGGCACAGTCTGGTGCCAAAGCATAGCCACTCCCACAATGACTAGACGAAAGCAGATGCAATCCTAGATTCAGTCTCGCTAGATACTTTACTTGTCTGCATGCTAGTACCATCATGTTTTGAATTCTGCAACTTGTAAATAAGCTTCCCAAATTCTGATTGAAACCTATTGTGGTGTGGATGTCTAAGAGTTAAGGATAAAACAAATAAGAACTCATGCTGCTTCTTGAAAGCACATAGGCCTTATTATGCTTCCCTTAAATTCTCCTAAGAGGAACTCTACAATAGCAAATAGATGGTAAATGTCAACTTACCAATATTATCACAGCTTTCACCATCTTTATTGAGCTTCCAGCCTTCATAACAAGAGCACTTAACGGTATTTTTATGCTGTTCACACACTTGGCTGCACTTCTGGTGTTTGGTGCAATAATCTACAAATTCACAGGTCTTATTATCCGAACTCAAGTACAGTCCTGGGGGGCATGAACACACAATTCTGCCTCCAGGAACTACTGAACATAGGTGGCTACAGTCACCATTGCTAAGTGAACATTCATCTGAAATAAATAAAAAAGAAACAGAAATTGTTGTTTCATACAGTGCAACTTGATAGATTAGTAGGAACATTAAAAAAAGGACTAGTAGTTTTGTAGCAGATTACAGCAGACTGTGAGAGAAAAATAAAACATAAGATTCTTGGGGGATCAGTTTGGGACGTTGTTCCCTGTTTAGTATGGGAAAAAAAAGGAGTACATTAATAAAATCTGTGGATTGCTTAGAAGCATTGCTAATACAGATGATTCAAAGTTAAACAAGGCAGAACTGATGACCTCATGAAGTGAAATGAGAAATGGTTAAATTTTGTACAAGTGCAATGTCACATAAACCACATAACTATCAACAGGGACTTTGCACGTGAGAACCACACAAACAATCACATGAAGGTATGAAAGTCACTGGGCACGGCTGGCTTCCGTGATTCTGCTTTCCTTTAAGTACATGCACTATATGCATATTCAGTCATAAAAAGGCATTCAGATTAAGACAATGAATCTGCCTCTAGGGAAGATGCACACTGACAGAATCACTTGGACAAGAAAAAAAAATGTCTATTTCATCAAACATGAAATACCACAAAGGACATCTTCATCAGATCCATCAGGACAATCTCTTATCCCATTGCAGAGCTTCTCAGGTTGTAAACAGATGGAAGTATCATTTGCACAAGGGTATTTTGGAGGACCACATGTGTATCCATCACAATTATCCTCATCAGATTGATCTTCACAATCAATGTCCCCATCACACAGCCATGCTTTACTAATGCATCTCCCTTGAATAAAATAAAGAACATACAAAATAAGATCAAAATCAAAATTGCACTCCAAAAACATAATTTCTCATTCTTTTGCTGATGATACTTCATAAGAGAATAAAGAATCAGAGCAGAACTTTGCCATTTATTTGTGTCCACCATCTCAATTTACAAATTGTATGGTTCTGTTTTACAGATTCTATGTTTTGTTTGGAGAGGTGGCAGATTCTTATCTGCTGCCACAGTACAATTTACTGGGTATTGCACAAGGTCTGAAATGGCTGTTTTGGTGCTCCACTTGGGCTGAGTGACCACACAGTGGAATGGCTTAGGAAAAGAGGCCATCAGTGGAATGATTCACCTGGGATGGAATGACCTCAGTTTGATGAAGGGCAAAGCTCTTATCCTTCAGGCTCTGTACGATTTTTGGATCATAGAGAATAAATGGCTGGGAATAATATTGATGTGGTCGCCATTTTATCCTGCCAAGTCTCGTGGAGTGAAGGTGATCATTGATGCATTGATATGGCCTTCAGAATGGTAAATAGGAAAATTTGTAATGCCCTAAACAGGGGACTGAACCATTTCTTCTCTCATTCCAACATAGAATTTCAGCTCCCTGAGCTCAGCAGAGCAGATGGTGTTCAACTTGGTTTAAATAGTTTGAATAAAGTGGCTCTTTTCAACCCAGACTTCTGTATCTGGTCTTGTTATTCCATGGTTGATCAGCAATATGGATACAGACCGAAGAGATATAAGGCACTGTGAAGGAGGACCAACTTTTGTTCATCTCCAGGGGAGGAGAGGCCACTGATGGTAACATTAGGTACAATGTGCCATGACACCCAGCATGTGAGGGCAAAGTCCAACCATCCCTTTTTGCTTCCTTTAGGAAGATGCTTTGACCCATCCTCCTACCTCCAGGTGTGCACTTTGCTGGCTGCTTTGGGACCTGGTAAGAATTTCTTTTCTCTTCTTGCCCACTAGTCCACACTGTGTATGGAGGACTCTGTCAATTGACTTGTGTTGTATCTTTAAATAGGTGATCACTTGGCAGGTAGAAGGGGGAGAAATAAGAGTTACAGTGAACATTCTGGCACCCTTTAGGTGAATGGGAGGGCCCTGGAGCTACCTCCTTAGCTCCTGAGACCTGTGGGGGTGAGGTGGGGAAGGAGACTACCCGTGGGGCTGGACTTGGGGGGCTTTGCTGATCCTGTCCTTTGCTGATCCTCTCTGCCTTGTACCTTTCCAGGTTCAGCTCAGTTTAAATAGGTTCTAAGTTAAATAAAGTGGCCCTTTTCAATCCATTTATCTGTGTCTGGTCTTGTTATTCCATGATTGGTCAGCAATGCCATACCATGTCTAAGTAGGTATAATAGCTTTTAAAATTCCATTTGAACAAGCTTAATTGTTGCTCATAGGCATGCTTAGAAATACAATTAATGTCACTCTGTTTTTACAAATGACCAAAAGGCATGTGATTTCCATATTCTTTTCTTATTTACAGCTGACAGCTGCTTCTTTTTCCTTCATTCCAAGTACATAATTAGGAGCTGTTGAAACAGAGTTGTGGGAAAGATTACTATTACTCTATTAAGGACTGTCAGCACTGTAAACAAAGCTTCATAGTATTATGGGATACTGTGGAACTCAGACTGAACCAAACACTTACAAATATGATTGTTGAATTTAGCAATAATTTTATTCCCAACACATAATTTTCATTCTATTAAATGTGGCTTACTACCCTGCTTGGTCATGGAAACCCACTGAGTGACCGTGGGCATGTCACACACTCTCAGAAAACCCCCAACAGATTCACCTTAGGGTCACCATAAGCCAAAAATGACTTGAAGGCATACAACTACAACAAAGTTCTGAAATCACTGAGGGAAAAAACAATAGCAAGCTTTTAGGGGAAGTGAAGGGAAAATATCTGATAAACTCAAAAGGCTAAATCCGATGTGATGCTAGCACATCCGATAAGTTTCTTGACATGGCAGAGGCTGCCTGAAAACCAGCTCAGCAGAGTTTCATAGTCCTTTGCAGCAGGGATTGGAGTGTTCACGGGCTGCAGTGAGCAGAGGAGATCCCTTCTCATGTATGCTGTTGTTTGAGTGGTTAAAAAAAACAAAAACCCTGTATATTGCTGAACTTCAACAGGTCACTTTTATATTTTAGCTTCATGAGCATATTACACTATTGTCGAGCACTTTTTTTCAGATTAAAAATATACAACAATGAATAGGAGTACGAAGAAACATGAAGGATGCACTGGAAAAGATAAATAGAAAAGGAATTGCCCACCCACTTAGAAGAAAGAGAAAGACACACAAATGGATGGAGAAATTAAGGGTCATTTTATTAACTATTTGAACTAGAGCTGCAGCAGGGTTGCATAGTGTGGTGTGTGCTGATATCTACTTACCCTTCAGCATGTCAAAGGAAAGCAAATTAGGCCCCAGAATGAAGCCAGTAAATTTTGTTTGCCCCCAGCCAGCTTACTCCCCTGAAATCTGTACATGCTGACCTCATTCTCAAGCCTTGAGCCCTAAAGGACAAAGCCTGTCAAATGCACTTGCAAAGGTTGTTCCTTTCAACATCCTGAATCCTAGAAGACTCAGTGGGCCTTTCCATACTGCAGTGTTATAGTGCTATTATTCCACCTTCCACATCCTCTGGAATCCTGTGGTTTGCAATTTAGGGAGGAGCATTTAGAATTCTCAGCCAGAGAGCTCTTTGGCCTCAGTAAACTACAAACCCCAGAATTCCACAGGAAGTTGAAAGTGGAATAATAGCACTATAACAGTGTAGTGCAGAAATGGCCACTGACAATTATCCAAGGACCTCCTTTTCCACACTAGCCTGCCATGAAGTGTCCAATTATAGATAATAAATGCCAACTGAACCAATTAGATCAACAAATAATGGAACCACTCATCAATGAGTTTAATAAATCCAACTAAATCAGTTTATTTAAAATATTGACCAGAGCTAATTTTCCCTTAGAAAGTCAGTAGAAGATAAGCAATACACCTTCCCATCTGTGAAGGCCAAAAGAGAAGCAAAATTCCTATCCAACTCTTGAAACTGATTGACTGAAAGTTGTATCAACCTCCAGAATGTGATCAAGTTGTGGGTGGGTGGTGAAGCAATAATGAAAGAGGAAGAAGGAAGGACAGAGCTGGATTATATATGCACTTGCTCTTCTCCTTCCCCTCTTGCATCATGAAAGGGATACTCCCTTTCTTCTTTCCCTTCTCCCTTCTCTTGGAAGGACAAATTATGTCATCCTTCCATAGCTGCAAGTCTGGATGATGTGGAGGTAAGGGTTTAAATTACAGCTAGCATGTATAGTGGTGAGACGAAGTTTGTAAATCCAATCGAAATTCCATAGTTTTAGCATAGCAGCCTTCAGGAATCGAAAGCAGTCCTTTCCTAACACCCCAAGGGGTTTATACTAATCAATTCTGTGTCTTGTAAAATAAAACAATGTATAAATTAGGCAAAAAATGAGTACAAAAGAGCTAGAGTAGGCATAAAAATAATTGAGTTGCATCAGTTCAATTCCAGGGAATAATTAGAATCAGGTGCTTAAGTAATTAGGTAAGTTTGCAGAGGTGAATTTGGGAGGCTCCACCACATATAAAAGCATCAGAAGCTTATCAGAAAGATTTAACGATATTTTAGGTTAGAAATATCTGATAAACTGAACGGATTCACAAACTTTTTCTTTGCCACTGTAAACCGTACATTGAAAATTCTCATTATTTATTCATTTATTTAGTTTATATGCCGCAATTCTCTCAGCATGGGACCCAAGGCAGCTTACAAAGGCTAAAAACAAGATAAAACTACAAAACTGATAATTAAAAAAAAAAACAATTACACAATCATTACAGTAAAACATCATAATTTTTTTTTCAAAATGAATAAACGCATATAAAATAATTGTTGAAAACATAACAAAAAGTTAAAAATACAGCAATCTCCCATAAAAGTTTTCCTACAACCAATTAATCATTAAAAGCCTGTTTAAATAAAATGATTTGACAGTGAAAGCAGTCTATCCTCCAGTAGAAAGGAATTCCATAGGCTGGGAGTAACCATTGAAAGGTACTCTGCCATGTTCTCACCAGAGGGACTTGTCATGGTGACGGAACCCAGAGAAAGTTCTCCTACAAGCATATTAACACGCTGGCATAATCTTTGAGTCAGTACAGATGTATAGAGCTTTATATGTAATGACCAGTACTTTGAATTATGTCTGGAAGTAAACTTCTAGCCAGTGAAACTGTTACAGCATGGAAGCTATATGCCCCCTGTAACTGGCCCAGTCAACATTCTGGCTGTAGCATTTTGGACCAGCCGAAGTTTCTAAACAGTTTCCAAAGGTACTGTTTCCAAAGGTACTCCGATAGAGTACATTATAGGATGTAATCAAGCCATATGTCATCATGGTCAGATGTGACCTCTCAAAAAATGGAAGCACCTGGTGTACAGCTCTTAACTGTGAAAGGGCATTTCTTGACCACTGCTGAAATCTGTGCTTTCAGGCTCAGGACTAAAATCAGGAGTAAACCCAAGCTGTGAGCCCAAGATTTTACAGGGAAATAACTCCTATCTAGCACAAACTGAATTCCTGTACCCTGTTCTGCCTTTCAACTGTCCAGGACAACCTGTATCCTGTCTGGATTAATCTAGACATCCAGTCCATTACGTTACTCATCCAGTCTATTACTGACAGCAGACACTAGTTCAGTACCAAAACAGGTTCCTTGAAATTAGGTAGGGAGGAGAGATACCATCAGCATTGGTGACATTGACCCCCCAAACTCCAGATAACCGCTCACAGAAAGTGTATGTGTACATTAAACAGCATGAGAACCAATGGCCAATGGCCAATGGCCAGGGCATAAAACAGAAATATCTCTGCACCACCTTCTCAGTTTGCCCCTTCCAAAAAGATTGGAAACCCTGTAAAACATTGACAAGTCCCATCCCAAAGAGATGGCTCAGAAAGATACCACAATTAATGGTATCGAAAGCTGCTGAGAGGTCCAGCAGAATCAACAAAGTCTACCTGTCCAGTAGGCTATCCATCCAGATTATCAAAGCTGTTTTTTGTCCAGCCCTGAAGCAAGACTGAAATGGACCTGTATAATGGGCTTTACCTAAGGGCAAGTGCCTTACCTTTGAGGCAGGTTCCACATGGTGGTGTTTAGAGATAGCTGTTCTTCAGAAGAGGAACGGTTGTATGGCATGCCACAAAGTGCCATTCTATCCTCAATGCTTTTTAACATGTAATTAAACTGCTGGGAGAGATCATCTGGAGAAATGGGGCAGGGTACTATCAGTATACTGATGACACCCAAATATGATGCCTTCAAAGATAGCTTCTGCTAAGGACAGAGTATCTCCTTTGAATGGATGCTTGGAGGAGGTAAAGGGCTGGATGAAGAAAAACAAATTGAAACTGAATCCAGATAAAACAGAAGTGTTTATTATTAAGGGTCCTAACCTAAGGGTCTAGAGGTGCATCAACCAGTTGTGGATGGGGTCATACTCCCTCTGAAAGACTGTGTTTATAGCTTGGGGTGCTCCTGGATCTATCCTTCCAATTGTCATCTCAAACAGATGTGACATTCAGGAGTGTTTATTATTAGCTTTGGCTGACAGAACTGGAAGACCTAAAATGGTAGTGCAAGCACTGGAAACCTCAAGTTTGGACTTCTGCAGTGGTCTGTACATAGGGCTACCTCTGTATCATGTTCAGAAACTCCAGCTAATCCAAAATATGGCAGCCAATTGGTTACAGGTACATCAAGGAGTGAGCATATCACAAGAATATTAAAATCACTCCACTGGTTGCCAATTGGTTTCTGGGCAAAGTACAAAGTGTTGGTTATTATCTTTAAAGTCTTACATGGTTTGGATCCAGTTACCTGCAGGGTCCCCTCCTTCCACACAATCTACTCCATAAATTTAGGTTGTCTGGGGGCCATTTACTTAAACCAACCAGGACTAGACTGGCAATGGTCACCTAGAGGACTTTTCATTGGCCACCCTTAGACTGTGGAATGACCTGCTGGAAGAGATTCGACAACAAAACACACTGTCTGAATTTTAAAAAGTACTAAGACCTATCTCTTCTGGCAAGCGTACCCAGTCAGTTTTTAACTATGAATTTTAAATCGGTGTATCTTAAATTGTTTTATGTGTTTTTCGTTTGAGTTTAATAGAAGAAGAAGAAGAAGAGGAAGAAGAAGAAGAAGAAGAAGAAGAAGAAGAAGAAGTAGTTGTTAAAGTTTAATGAGATTTAGCAACTATGTGAATCTCACTATTAAGACAAATTTTTATATTAACTTTCAGGGAATGGACAATTATGAGAAAGTAACCTGGCTTTTGCTAGTGAAAAAAGGTGGATGAAAATGAAGACTGAGGTCATTTCCGCACTACACTGTTATAGTGCTATTATTCCACTTTCAACATCCTGTGGAATTCTGCGGTTTGTAATTTATTGAAGTCTAAGACCTTTCTGGCTGAGAATTCTAAATGTCCCTCCCTAAACAGTTAACCCCGTGATTCCACAGAGTGTTGAAAGTGGAATAATAGCACTATAAAAGTGTAGTGCGGAAATGGTAGGAGTCAAAGGAATAATAGGTCTGTAGTTAGATTTTGAACATCAGCTATAAATAAATGCTGCAGAAACTTTGTGGGGGGAGGGTTGCTGGTGACAGCAATGGTTGGAAAAAATGAAAAAAATAGTAAAAAGAAAACATAGTTAGGTGGGTCTGGTCTCAGTGGAAAAGATGGACTTAATAAAGATAAGATTCAATTAGTATCCAGAGTCTAAAAAGAAACAAAGAGTCTTGTGGCACCTTTAAGATTAACCAATTTATTTTAGCAGAAGCTTTCATGGACTCCAAGCCAGGTATTTATCTGTATCTGAAAAAGACTAAAATGGCTATCAGTTTGAAGATGTTTAGATTTAGAATACTTAATTAGAATAACATTTGTCTCAAAAGGTGAAGTTGATGGTAAGCAAAAGCCAATGTCAGGAAGTAATCTGCATTGTGTTTCGTTATTATGTGATAATATCTGTCGTTGCCAGAATGAGTTGAAGGGGATTAAAAAAAAGACTTCTTTAAGGTTACTAGAGTCTGATAATATATTGAATTCAGCAGTTCATTTAATGATGCAGCAGAAGGTAGATGCTACATTACAGACTCAGCACTGCTTTGCAATATATTTTGTGAAATTTAAGACATTGAAGCCTGAATAGTGTATATATAGTGTAAATATAAAATTTGTGTGAAATAGAGTATAGACATTGGCTAGTACCAGGCATAGAAACAAAAGGTTAAGCTTGAAAATTAATTACAAACAGTGAATTGACCTACAACGAACCCAAGAAAGATTACTGGCTGAATGAAATATGAGGCTGGTCTCCTGTCATGCTTGGCATAGAAAAGTACATTAAACTTAGAAATAGGGATCGAGTTCACTATTGCAACAATGATGCTAATTACAACTTGCAACAATATATTCAGTATCAATTGCTGTACATAAGCTGTATCCAACTGTGGGTTCAAAGGTTTTAAGGTGTCCACAGAGAAGGCCTGAGGGCATCTGGCAAGAGGAGGGGGGATCAGAGGGATGGAGTGTGAAATTCTTGGAAGACAGTATGAAAATAACCAGAAGTGAAAAGATAAGAGCACAGGAAGAATTTAGGTTCCCAAGATGAACCATGGGGGCCTGGAAGAACTTTGGGTCTTGTGGGGTGATGTGACATTTATGGCTTTCACCAATCAATGTCATTCATACCTAAATTTGTAACATTAAACCTTGATACTGACCAAGGTACCTCAGTCTCAGCAACTTTTGCAAGTTACTATGTCACTTATATTACCTCAATTAAGGCTGCTGCTACATTCTGAGTGTTTTCTTAGGAAGCAAGTTAACTAGCATGTGACACAGGCAGACACAGAGTAAAGACCACTAAAATCTTTAGCTTTATTGGAGTTGAATGTAATTATTTAGCAGCAAAGGCCACTGAAGTAGGGAGGTAATTCTTCATTAAGTTCTTTTTTGAACATACCAACAAGTAAGTTAAGCACTTTCCTTCCTGCTACAAGAAAGTATTCAAAAACCATGAAAGGCTAATTGCAATTTGGACTTATTCTGCAAAAAACAGTCGCACATAGTTGTTTTGCATACAAATTAGCATTTTCTGCACAGAAAACTGTCTTTTCTGCACAGAAAATAATATACTCTGGTTTCTCTTCAGATTGTATAAATCTTTCCAATGGAAAATAATATTTCAATGCAAAAATATGGATTCCTGAACAGAAAATGTTGTTTTCTGCAGAAAAAGCTGCAATTCAGGATTTATTCTGTGTAAACACGACAAATGATTGATTTGAATAGAAAACAGCATTTTCTGTGCAAAAGTCCATATTTCTGCATTGAAATATTATTTTACATACAGAAAAGGCTGTTTTCTATGCAGAAAATGCTGATTTGTGAGCAAAACAACCATATACACATTTTGCACAGACTAAATCTCAAACAGCAAAGAGTCTCATCAGTCCAGGATTTGTTTTGTCACATTTTCTCAATACTTGAAAAACATGTTTTTGGACCATTTTTCAAATATTTTTGAACATTTCTTTCATCTCTACACCAAAGATTGCAATCTCATTGGACAGAGATGAATATAAAAATAGCCCAGAAGAGACAGAAGCGAGACTGACCAGGCATCAGACTTTCATATAAGGCTGCTGTACAGCCACTGATGGTAATACTACTCCTGTCTGAAAAATATATGGACAATGCTGGTGAGGTGTGTTGTTTTTGTGTGCCTTCAAGTCATTTCTGACTTATGAAAACCCTAAGGCAAACCTATCATTGGGTTTTCTGAAGCCAAGAGTGGGTGACATGCCCAAAGTCACCTAGTGGGTTTCCGTGTCCAAGAAGGGAATCAAACCCTGGCCTATAGGGTCATACCCCAATGTTCAAACCACTACACCAAGCTGTCTCTCAAAGATTCCAAGACTTAAGAGTATTTAAGTGGAGTCTTGATGCTAACTTTGCCTGTTTGCCATGTCCCATGAGCTGGAAGCCCAGTTATTGAGCCCAGATATTGATGACAGCGATCTCCAAATAGATACATGATTAGTTGGAAAATGGCAAAGAACCCTCCGTCCCTCAGTCTAAAGAGATGGGGTGGGGGAACCATGCCTGTTTCATCATTGTTCCAGGGTGACAAGGTAGCATAAAAAGGCTAGTGTTTGTCTTGACCAGCTGCCAGTTAGACTCCCTAGCTGGATCTCCCATGCTATTGGAAGTATACTGTTTGTAAGGGGAAATGCTGCCCGATTTTTCTGTTATTTTCCGTTATTCCTATTTGTCTAACTGCTGGAATGCTAGCATGTTTTTGCTAAGCATTATCTTAGAGTGCGGCAGTAAATCAAGCCTCTAAGTTTTACTTAATGAGCCTCTGGAATTCTTTCTGCTTCACTGGGACCCTCTGCTGCAGTGAAGCCTTGCTTCACAGATTGCACTCTGCTCATGCTCAGAGGAGCCAAATTCTGCCAACCCTGACAGCTTCGACTACCCATTTCTAGCAGTGCTTGAACCTGAAAGAGATTTGTAGTGTTCTGTTCTATCCTTTTTGGAGTGAGTGCTGAATCTTTAACTTAACTGTTAACATACTATCTTGAAAAGCAACATTTAAGTAGATTCTTATTTAAACAGGCCTTTAGCTTTTTAAATGGTTGGAATAGTGAAAAGGATGTCCTGGTTCTTAATATGCAACAGGTTTTAATGTGCTTTTAAATAGTTTAAGCTAATGTTTATAAGTGGATTTGTGTTTATGTTATATTATGTTTTTAAAATGTTCGCCTTACAGACTGTTTTAACTATTTCATTTTAATGTAAAGTGTGAGCTGCTTTGGGTCCCAGCTGGGAGAAAAAGGGGATAAGAAATAAAGACAGAAAGAAGGAAAGAAAGAAGCATTGTGACAACATTAACAGTAATAACTATGCTGCTGGTGCAAAAACCGGACCACCCTAACAGTGTGACAGACATGCCAAGGGAAGAATGGCATTAGAGGTCTTCTTCCATTGGACTTTAGGTGCTTTGTGGTGTGTTGTTTTGGGGTGACACAACACATGATTTATATTTCCATGGTTTGAATCTATATTTCCAGTGACACAACTATAGCCATCAAAAATATTGTGTAAACAGAGTGGGAGGTGTTGTTATTGTTGTTGTTTTGGTAGTAACCCAACTATGAAAAGCCCTTCCTTTGGAGGAATAGTTGGTGCCAATACTGGCTTCATTTCAGCACCAAATTAATGACTTGATTTTTTTTTATAGCTTTTATAGCCCTCACTGGATTGTAGACTATTTTAACTTTTTAAAAGTTTTAAATAGCTTGATTATTTAATATGTTTTAATCTGTTAAAATTATTTATATTGTTTTAAATATTAAATAGCTTAACCAGATTTTGTTGTAATCTGCTGAAAGATCTTGTGAAATTGGTAAATAATTTACTTAAAAAAACCCTGTTATGATATGACCTCCAAATTAATAAACTACATATTACACAAATAAAATAATGATATTCTCTGTAGTCAATAGCTAGTTCAGCTAGAATATATACCTTTTTAAAACAAGTATTTTACAATACACAGCAAGTATCTCATCTCTTAGTATATCTTAGAATCGGTATGAATGTCTCCTTAGATTTAGTGGTTCTGCTTTATTTTTCCAAATTGTAAAGCAATTTTCAGAATGATGAAAAGGAACTGCTAAAAACAATGCTGAAAACAAGCAGGAAAATAATTAAATGCTTCTGTCCTAACACTCTTTAGTGGCTGATAGCACCCATCCAAGAAACACTGCTACAGTTCATGAATCAAAGTATTTTTAATCCTGCCGGGTTTAAAGAAAAGAGTTATAAGGATTGTTTGGTACCTGTGGTCTTGCAGGAAAATTTTGTCTTATTATCACATGGGCGTATAGTTCCATTGCAGTACTTTTCATCACTGCCATCTTCACAGTCCTTTTCTCCATCACAACGCCAGAATTCAGGAATACAGTTTCCATCTGGGTGGCACTGAAATTCATGTCCACCACATCTTCCAAGAGAGGCTGTTTCTAATGGAAAGACAACAAAAAAGAAATTTTTATGACTCAGGGAGTTTCTCATGACTTCTCTACACTATTTTAACCACCCTGAAGTTGGAAGTCAAACTCAGTCTCCAGTGGATATCCGTGAGCTTATTTTAATAATCAATTGTACACACCATTTTACAAGCAGCCACGAACACTGTTTCTCAGTGTATGACCTGATCAATTAAGTATTGAGTTTAGAGCATCAGCCTGTCCTACAGCTGTATGCACCTCCTACCTTAGAAATAAGTTTATTGGAATGACTAAAACATATAGATTGAATATAGCTAGTTGGAGAATTAGAACTATGTCCGATGAAATACAAACAAAACAAGAAAGCTAACTTGCCTATTCTAAACAAGTACAGTCTACCACATACTTCACCCTCAAGGAGCTCCCAAGGCAATGTATAACAAATAAAAGCATTTAAATCAGTACTGATTTTTTTTAAAATAAATGATACCTTTAAAATATTAAAATATTTTCTTTAAAAACCTTTTAAAATAGTCTAAAAGCAATCCTTAAATGTAATTTTAAAACCATTAGAGCAGTTTCAAACACTAAAGGCCATTAGGAACAATAAATGTTTTCTGTTTTAACTGCCCATTGAAAGCTGAAAACAGATGGAACCCTTCCAGGCCAGCTCAGGTTGTTTCACACACACACACAATACCATAAATTTAGCTTTCACAAGGTTAGCTGGTATAATTGCTCCCAGCTCTCTTTGAAGTTTCAGGCTGCTAGTATTTTGATGTTACTCTGAGGCAATTTCAGGCAATTCTCACTCAAAGCCATCCCAACTCTGAGTTGCAATGCAGGGATGAATCTGTGTTTTGAGGCTTCACAGTGAAGAGCCTTCAGATTCTACAAAACAAAACTTTTTTTATATTTGATATTTAGACTTGGAACATCTTCTCTAATTTGAGAATACACTCATTTTTAAAATATTTACTGAAATTGTAATGAAACTGTCTGGATTCCACAGCATTATGATTTTCAGGAAACTAAAGAGAGCTGTACTCATGTTGCTTGTTTCTGAACTTCAGGCACTGACATTCAAATGGTCTACTCAAGTGACCATCAACTTATGTAGGATGTGAGATTGCTGCTCATCCCTCGAAATGAAGAGACTACACGACAGGACTTGGGATGAATTATGGGCAATTTATTATTTATTGCCTATTTATACATAAACTTGAACTTGGCCTTGGATATGACATTGAACTTGCACTTGACCTCACAGGGGCTGCATGATAGCAAAATACCTGGTCCTGAGTTGCCACCTCGGCAACCCCCTTTGGAAGGCGTGGCCCATGAAACCCACCATCTGCCACAGAGCCCAGAAGTGAGGGCATAAAATATGTGAGCATATCCCAAGGATGCCCTCCTTCACCCCCTGCTTGATGACTGGGATGGTGAGCTCCAGAGGCATATCCATTGTTTAAAGGTCCTGCCTGGCCAGCCTCCCTCTTCGGCAGCCAGTGTGACAATGGTCACAATGGTGATGTGGTCCTTCTCAAAGGAAGAACATCAAAGTTGCTCGGAATGTGGGCAGGGGTGGGGGAAGTGGATTGGTGAAGTCTGGGGCCGAACTATACTCGGATGATATAGCCAACCTCATTTCTCTGCCTATTTTATATCAGTTATGACTCTCTTCTTCCTAATCCAGACAACAACCTCCAAGATGAGCCAACCATTCTGTTTCTTATATTTTGGGGAAGTCAGTGACACTAAGACCAGTCACCTTTGTACCATTTCAGCAACATTTTGTGCCAGTGTAGACTGTCTGTGCATACAGAAACCTTAATCCTATATATGACAACATTGTGGAAGCAGCTAAAATTGTGAGTAAATAACCAAAGGAAGAATCCCAAGTGACTATCATGAATGCAGTGATCACAGAAATTGCTCTCTGAAGTTAGGGGAAAGTGTGAAAATTTGTAATCTTTCCAGGTGAGGTGAGGAGGAAAACCACTGGTGTTTTCATTCTCTTGTGTAAGAATTACCCAGGCAGAGACTTTCATTCTCAGCCACCACTCTCTCTCTTTATTTTGGGAACACACTTTCTCTACTTTGTCTTAAATTTTTCTTTTACTTCACGTCAGCCATAGATGACATCATTTGGTTTCTGTCACTCTTTCTCAGGCCCTTTCTGCACAAGGCTGATACATCAGAGTAGATTTGTATTGTCACTTTTACATCTGCACATTAAACCGGTTTGACATCATTCTGTCCTCTATGGTTCTGCATGAGTTGAGGTCTTAGCACAGTTAACATCAATGTTAAACCGATGTATTGTAAAAACGGAAAAACTTCGAAGTAAACTACCCAAACCATTTCTGCTGTATTTTTTCCTACATGCAGAAGCATTACATCGATTCACACCACTTGCACTAAAACATAGCAACAGTTTCTACAACTTTTTTTAAAAAAATTGACCAATCAGCAGCAGTGGGGTGGAGCGAGGGAGGGGAATAGGGGTTCCATGAGAACTGATGATGCGGAAGCTACAAAAAGTTTTCTCCGTTTTACTTCGATAGAAACCGGATGGCGTGCAGACAGGAATTAGGGTGAGTCGGAGTACAAGACACTGCTCAAGATACACGGTGAAACACTCCTCCACTCTAGTGCAGAAATGGCCTCAGTTACCAGACCAGACCAAAGAGAACTCTCTCATAGTTTCAGTACACGAGAAGATTCAAGTGCTCCCTTTTCATTTCTGTTTGGTTAGTTAACTTTTGCCTGCTGCTCTTTATCTGTGTGTGCACATGTGTTTTAATAATGTGGTTCACTTTTTAAAAATCGTGCATGTTGGATGATTTGAGTGCTTCAGCTTGAAGAAGTGGGAAGGAGAGATATGTTTAGAATCTTTGCGTTAATCAGATTAATTAAAGCTAATTAAATTAGTTAATTAAAAATAAGTTAAATCATTCTGTAGATTTTATCCAGATTGAACCTATTCAAATTATTTTAATATAATGCATTTCTTTCCATAACTGGATAAGTAATAATGCAGTACAGATTGGATTGAATTGCAGGCATACACAGGATGAATGAGGTTTTATAAAGATGTGCAAACCAGATTTGTATGGCTGGCACTGAAAATCACATTTTCAGAGACTGCTTAGCCTCAAGCTAAACTATAGCCTGTGGGTAAACACACATCTCTATTAATAATTTACATTGTTTTTAATGTTTAAATATTTATTCTTTGGTGTTAAAAGCATCAGGATGAGGGAAAGCTTTGAGGCTAAATTTTGGAGTTATAAAATTAAGATTTTTAACCCTACCATGTATTTCTTCTCACAGCAAATCTGAAATTTTCTTACACTAGAAATATTTTGTGGGCAATGGGAATGGAAAAAGGATTTGAAAAAAAAAAGATTTTAAAAAGAGATTTTTTAAAAAACAAGTTTCTCAAGCATCAGAAAACCCTAATGAAGAGGATCCTCGAATGGGGAGAATCTTTACAGTTTGGGACTTATTTTGTACAAAATGTGGATTTTTTTTTTTTACAGAAAACACCATTTTCCATGAGGAAAATAATATTGTGGGAAATGATATTATTGTCTGTGTAGAAAATGCTTTTATACTATGTAGAAAATGCTTTTGTCTGCATGCACACGCAAACACACCCACAAATACATGTGTGAATATTTCGCCAACTACAACATTTTCTGTGCTAAACCACATTTTCTGCTCAGAAATTAGTGTGCATAAATATTGTTTTCTGCACAGAAAATACTGTTTCCTCTGCAGAAAATGTGGCATTATGTGCAAACACACACACACATGCACACATGAAGTTTGTACTGAATTATGAACAGTCTTTGAAAACTGCAGATTTTCAAAAAATTTCTCACAGCAGTTAAAATTATTCATTGTTTTATTCAAGAACAATATTAATGAAAAGTTGCATCCCTTTTATTGAAATATGTGGATTTGGCTACTGGGCTGTGGTTGCTCTGTGCCTTCAAACCATTTCCAACTTACAGTAACCATAAGGTGAACCTACTGTAAGGTTTTCTTGGCCAGCCTTGTTCAGAGAGGGCTTGCCCTTGCTTCCTCCGAGAGAGAGCGACTTGCCCAAGGTCACCCAGTGGGTTTCCATGGCCAAGCAGCAATCCAGAGTCATAGCCCAGTGCTAAAACTGATTGGGTACCGTTGGCTATGTACCCCAGCCTGAAGTGTAACTGAAGTTGCTTTCAGCAGTATTGATGCTCTAATGTACATGTACTGCATTGTAAGAGATATACAGTATGAAATTTCATACCGATATTTGAAGGAACATATTGTTTTCATTTACATATGTATGATACTGTGAAAACCTTTTCAAATAAATTGTTTCAATGCTCCTGGAGTGTTTTTCATGCTATCAAAATTCTTGTAAATTGGGTAGTTTTGTTGTCAATGTTTAATGTGATATATTTTATATGATGCAATCAAAATTACTTTAAAAACATAAACTGCTAGCACTGTTGTCATAATTTAAACTAAATTTGAGAAAATGATACACAATTGAAAGTCAATTAGCACTAGCTTAAGAGGTTTCAGAGGCAACACTGTAGCACAAAGATCAATATAGACATGAATAGGATCCCTGGGGAGATGAGAGCAGGTTGGGAGATGGTCAAGTGAGTAAAAGGAATGCTAAATACCACATTACAGCAAGTCAGGGTTCCAGTCTGCCTAAAAGCAGGTAGTAAGTACTCAGCTGAAAACACTAGCCATGAGCCTCAGTATTTGGACAATTGCATCAGTCTCCCATATTCAATTACTGGATAAGGTTCTGGAATGGATGGTAGCCTTCCAACTCCAGGAGGTTCTGGATAAGAGGGATTATTTAGTTTCAATCTGACTTCAGACTTGGTTTTGGGATGGCAGCACCTTCTCTTTCTTTGGTGAGTAACATACCTGGTGAGTTGGACAAGTGATTGTCTCTGTTGATTCTAGAATCACTGTGGAAGAGACCACACGGGACATTGAGTCGAATCTCCTCCATGCAGAAATACTTAACCAAAGCATTCCCGGCAGATGGCTATCCATCCTCTGCTTAAAAACCTTCAAAGGAGGAGACCCCACCACACTCCAAGGCAGTGTATTCCACTGTCTTACCAACAGTGAGTTTTTCCTGATGTTTAGATGGAATCTCTTTTCCTGAAATTTGAAGTCATTGCTCTGTGTCTTAATCTCTACTGGATTTTTCAGCAGATTTCTGTACCATTGATCACAATATTCTTCTAAACTGCCCTCTTGGAGATGGGAGTTGGGAAACACTGTTTTGTAGTTGTTGTGCACTATCAGGAGTCATTTTTGGGTAGGAAAGTGCAGAACATGGTATCATGAGTCTATGCAGTCCCTCAGAGTTCTATTATTATTCTACTACTACTACCATTAATGTATATATAGAATAGCTGAGAGAGGGTATCCATGGTCTGAGATTCATTGCCACCAGTGTATTGAATGGTACCCCATTCTAACCCTTCTTTCCATCTAATTCCATTTGCATGCTAAAGCATTGTCTGGTGTCACCAACGTACTGGATAAGGGTGAACAACTGAAAGGTTAATACAGACAAGACAGAGGTGTTCACAGTCAGCTGCAAAGCAGATTAGGTGAGGGGGATGGGATTACTCTGCTACCAAAAACTCAGGCTTGTATCTTGGGTGCCAGTTTTCAGTAGTTAAACTTAGGAGGAAGTATCTGGTCTGACCATGCTGGCACATTCCTTTGTTATACTGCATTTATATGTGACTGTCTTTGGAAAGTACTTAGGAGGTTCAGTGGGTTCAAGATGCTGTGGCTAGATTGTTGGCTGGATCTGGCTACAGGAAGAATACTTCTTTTTATAACAACTTCACAAGCTATTGACCCATTTCCAGGCATACAGTAATTCTCTTTACCTGTGGGGGATAAGTTACAAGATCTCCTGTGGCTGCCTAAAACCACAGATAGTACCAAACCCTAAACCAGATAGCATGAAGCCTCTCTATGGTCTCTGAAAATATAGAGGGCTACATCTCGTGATGTCAGAGCTATTTCCTGTGGCAGTGTTGGAGGAGGGTCAGTTAAAGTAGGGGTGGGCAGGCAAGTAGTTAAAGTGGGGGTGGCAGGACCATGTGTTTGCTGTCACTCAGAAGCTGCAAGATGGATCAAGGCAAAGGGTAGGAAGGAGGGAGGTGAATCTGTGAGGAGGTTGATTGCAGGTAACAGAAATCACAGGAAGCAAAACCACAGATAAGAGGGGATCCATGAAATTCAAAGTACTGCTTAAGATTTATAAAGTCCTATATGGGTTGGATCCTGAATATCTGAAAGAGATTTCTCTCCCCATATGGATCTCTCTGAGCATCATTTAAGGAAGACTTTCTCTGATGTTCACCACCTTCCCAGGTACTTGGTGAAAAACCAAGAGGGAGATTTCTCAGTGGCTCCTCCCAAAGGAAGCTAAGCTGGACTCTTATCTGTTCTCTTTCTACTGAGAGGAAAATATTTTCTTATTTGGATAGCCTCAGGGTCACTAATTAGCTGCTGAAGTCTTTTCTTGGAGGCTTTGTAAGGCCCCACTTTGGGGGGTCCCTGATATCAGTATGGTTTGGAATGGGCACCATATCTAATTGGCATCATATTTAATCGGCAACACTTTAATTGGCACTGATATCAAAATCCAACCTGAAGGTTACCGGGAGGTCAAACCAAAAGAGGAAGAAACCTGACTGTAAACATGAGGCCACAGGCAGATCAGCCTGAAACATCCTCTTGATATAACCTAGGTCAATTATCAGGTAAATCACCATTGTTCCAGAGAATAATAGAAGCTGGAATTTCCTGGAGAATGCCATTGTGAGAAGCCCACCAGGACACTGATTGACAGATACCCATCTCTTGTACATATAGACTCCTTCCTCTTTCCTTGTAGCACCCACAATAGACAGCTATTACAACACCCATCATGTCTTTGTCAATCAAGTACTAAGCCCATCAACAGGTGAAAGAGCCATTGTCCACAACAGGTTCCCTTTGTCTTGTATCTGGAACCTTCACTGCCACAGGCCATTTTCAAAGTACAAATACCCCTGATTTTAGGCTTGCAACTCTCAGTCTCTCACCCATCACTCTGTCCGTCTTGCTCCTGAATGAGAACTGCCCTTAGGTTCCACTTAAGCAAACCACATTTCAGCTTCTTCACACTCTCATGGACCGGTAGTTATGAATTCCCTCAAAACCCTCTGCCTCTCTATACATATTTTTTCCTGCCTTTATCCTTCAGTCAGTTCTTGTGTGAATGTGTGACTGTATGTATCTTGTGTGTATGTATGGGTGAATTCCCCTCAATAAATCAATTTTTTTAGCTTATTTTTGAAACTTTGGCTCGTTCTTTTCCTGTGTGAGCCCGTAAAAATTGGTAGCAAGATCTCACTAAGCTGCCTCCCTCTTGTTAGCCTCCTGATTTTGAGCTAATTAATTCCCCACCTTTGCAAGGAGGTACTGGCATAGCGGGTTGGCCCTTCTGGCACCTACGTTTTGGGGTAACAGCTTGTTGTATTTTCACCTTTTTTTAATGTTATAAATATGTTTTAAAATTCATTCAATTTACTACTTAGTGGTAGTGGTGGTTCTGGTGGTTGTTAATATTTTGTCTTTC
Organism: Iguana delicatissima; assembly: GCA_948472985.1. Lineage (NCBI taxonomy): Eukaryota > Metazoa > Chordata > Lepidosauria > Squamata > Iguanidae > Iguana > Iguana delicatissima. Next base: position 26,851 of record CAOKZL010003228.1, on the reverse strand, counting down.
TCTCAAAAATGGGATCCAAAGTGTCTTACAGTTAAAAAATAACAATACAGCTAAAAACATGCAAAAAGAGAATGTGAAAATTGAATTCATCTGTTCACAGTAATTAAAATCAATTTAATATGATTACTTAAGTACTCATTTTAATTGTTCTTTAATGTTAAATCTTACTGGATTTTAGTTTTGCCTGTCTAATTTAGATTGCAAACCACCTTGGGTCCTGTACTGGGAGAAAGTTGGGATATTAAACATATCAAACAAATAAACAAGCTTCAATATCCTGAAAAACTTTTGCAGTGCTCAAAACACAACTAATTGTGTGTGAAACAGTGAAATTAACTGAAATAATAATAATAAAAAATTCCAGTACTTATCTCATATGTCTGCTCATACATTCTATAGTCCTACCCAAACCCTTCAAAAATTTGCTCCCAAAGGCTTGCCAGTCCTCCAAAGGAGATTTTGAGGGCATACAAAGGGAGAGGGGGACAAGGTGGAAGAAAATGCCTCCTCTCAATTTCACTGAGAGAACTGCTTCCATCATTTGAACAGTAATGTTGGGTCCTGGCTATAAATGGCATTTTTAACTTTTCACTAATAGAAATATAGATTTTGCACTAAGATTTGTCAGCCACTCTTCAGATCATCTGAGGCATATATCCTTCTTATTTTTATAGACATAATTTTCCATTGATCCTAGCTGAAAGTTCTTTATGCCAAATGCCAGACAGGCTGCTATAAACAATGACACCACCAAATGAACAGGTCACACTGTTGATATGGAGATAACTAGGTTCAGGATTTCTATCCTTTGCCAAAAAGATGACTGAGCTGATATTGCATGAGAGTGGATAATATTTACAAAAACAGTCTATGCTTTTGCACATGGCAAGTTGGGGATGGTATACCATGTGCATGGTGTTAGGTGCTGGACAATCTTTTGCGCACACAAAGTCTGCTCGAAAAGATTCTGCTTGTAGATCATCTCGCTGGAGACAGGTCACAAAACCATGTGTTACTTCATCCTTCTGCCTTTAAGACATTCTAGAGCTTCCCCATAATATAAAGTCCCTTGGGTATCTTATAATAAACATACAATTTAAATACAAAATAATACATAAAGCCATAAAATCAAAGGCAACGTAGAACATGACAACAAAACAGCACCCACAAGCACTCTAAAGTTAAAAACAGAGATGGGAAAATTGAAGGCCCCAGACTGCAAGAGTTATCACCTGCCTGAACAGAAAGATAATTTGTCAAAACAAGTGGCGTATCTCTTGGCAATATAAATTTGAGTGGAGGCTCTCCAACCTGGATCAAGACTGTGACAGAAGGAGGTTTAAAGACAGCTTCTTGCATCTTTAAAACAATATGTTATTTGGCCTTCAGCAAAATGTATTTAGTGCAAAGTCATAGGTAAGCACAGTCCTATGGTCATTTGCTCAAAAGTGGAAAGGGGGATATTAGATACTAACCTCCTTTGGTACAATTTGGTTGGCTTTCATCACTGAAATCTCCACAGTCATTGTCACCATCACAGACCCAGTGATTTGGAGTGCATCTGCCATTGGAACACTTGAACTGATTGTCAGGGCATGAATGGACACAGCCCAGTTCATCACTGCCATCGCCACAGTCATCATCTGCAAAAATGTACATACATTTTTATGTACATATATTTTTATTCTGTGAGCTGTAAACAAAATTCAGAATTCAAGCTAGATTAAAGTTAAATGATTTAAAAGCTATTTCACTCTCCCTTTGAGAAAAGAGTTAATGTACATTCACCAAACAACAAGATATACAGGTTGAGTACCCCTTTGCACCAATCACAAGTCAGCAAGTGCCCACGGCAGCAGCTGGGGTGTAGGAGTGGCTGAATAGTCAGTCCAGTCCAAGCAAGATGCAAGGAGAAGCACGAGGGTAGTCTTTAGCCAGGCCAAAACTTATATCAGAAGTCCAGAATAGTCCGGAAACAGTGCTAGTCCATGGTCAAGACAAAACAAGAATGGAGCGTATTGCTAAGCAGCCAGATAAGGCAGGAGTCAGTACTAAGACTGACAACTACCACAACATTTATGAGCAGCTCCTTCAAGATCAACAGGTGTCTCATCAGTACTAAAAGGGTCAGCATTTATTAAGGGTTCAGTGTTTTTCCCTCTATCTGTCAATGAAGGATAGGAGTGTGTTATCCCCAGTGTCTGAAGTCTCTGCCATGTTTTGCTAGGGGATAGGAGTCTTCTCAACTCCCATCTCCCTGGACTCAGAGAAAGCTGCAGCCTCCAGGCAATCTGTCTCCTTTTCATTGTCTGAGTCCTTGAAAGGGTGAGTTATGACACCCTTATCCAGAATTCCAAAATCCAAAATGCTCTAAAATCCAAAACTTTTAGAGCTGTATACTATATTGTATGTGTGTGGCTGAGGAGAGACATGAGGATCTGTGAAATGGTGAGAATCCATGCCTCCCACCGTTTCATAGATTCTTGTGTCCCTCTCCAGCCAAACAAACAGGAGTGCTGCAGCCACCACCTCAAAAGCGGAAGAGGGTGACTAGCAGTCCTGCCACCACCACTTCCACTGTTGGAGTAGGCTGCAGTTACTGGGTTCCCATCCACAGAAGTCTTGGGTAGGAAATGCCCTAACTAGGATCTGGGCTTCTATAGTGAAAGTGGGAGTAGAGGGGAGATTTATTTTATTTTGTTTTGTTTTATTTATTGGTATGGGACTCTCCTCTGGGCCAAGGCTGGAGACAATTACCAGCAGCTGCCACTGCTTGCTATATCCTGGTCTAGACCTCACTTCAGCCGGGAGACGGTAGTGGAGGACCAGCAGCAGTAGCCACCACAGCCACAACTTGTGCAAAGTTTGGCTGTGAACTCAGCTCTGCCATCTCCCTCCCTCTCTCTCCTCTCCTCTCCTCTCCTCTCCTCTCCTCTCCTCTCCTCTCCTCTCCTCTCCTCTCCTCTCCTCTCCTGTCCTCTCCTCTCCGAGTTGGGAGAGCCCAAAGAATGCACGCCTGGTAGTTAGGGCTTGCCACTGCTTCTGCTGCTGTCTTAGACAATTTCATACACAAGTAGCTGTATTGTATTCTGAAATCTGAAAGAATCCATCTAAAATATGGACCACTTCTGGTCCCAAGCATTTCGTATAAGGGATACTCAGCAACTATACATGTAGCTGCATGCAATAATTCTACCTTTAAATGCCATGTACGCCATAGACACATACATATCACAAGTATGCACTTGATTCACCATCTTTTCTTTTTAGTAATGGTAGTTAAGAGTGTGTGGGAATGTTTCTATCTCTCGCATTTCTTTTCCTCTGCTTTCTTTCAAGATGAACAGGATTTCTACTCAATAAGGTGGGCTCACCAAGCAATTCAGGACAAAAAGCTTGAGCTATTTGTCTCTGAGGAAATTGCTATAGTAATGATCTGCCTGTCCCTTTCCAAGGTGTCTCTGTTCTTCAAAAAGAGAATGATTGTTCTTTTAGAATGCAAAGAGGAGAGCTCTGATAATGCCATGATTTCATTTAATTAAACATGATGTTCCAGTAACTACTCAAATAATTGGATGCCACATTTAAGCTTCATGACTGCTCATGTCCTAGGAACAAATCTGCCCCTAGTGTGACAGCATTTAAGTTAAAAGCCAATTAAGTTGTTTTACACTATACTTTACAAATTGTGAATGCAAATCTTAGGCTCAAAAGTTGACTGGCTTTATCATTAATATACAGCCCAGTTTGTCAGTGTATATATAATACAGATGTGTCACATTGAAAAGGCTCAAGAAGATAACTTGATATAACAATTATATTTGTCTAGTTACTAGTCATTCTCCCATGTTCCTTTTCTATTTTACCTCTACGCTTATTACAGATATAACTCCCCCATCTAACTTTCATATAGTTAATTAGACATTCCCCCATCATCATTAAGTTAATTTAATGTTCTATCATTTCTATCCTTTATTAATCAAAGAAGGAAGGATTTTGTTTTGGGGGGATGTATGATCATTGAACATGCTATTAGAGTAAAATTATATAACATAATACAATGGGAAATCAGATTTTTAATGATTTGGTTGTTAGTCTTTTATGTAATGGTATATTCATAATTCTATAACTTTCATGCTATAATAATATGTGGTTGGTCTTGTTAAATAAAATAAAAATATAGAAAAAGAGAAGGCTCAAGAAGTTTGGTATGTAATATTTTGATCTCTCTCTCTCTTTCTCTCTGGTAGGGAAGACTAATTTCAGAGGAAGACATGTTTTTGTCTGTACAATGTCACTGGAAACCACACAACTTCACTGAATATCAATGTCCTCAGTCCTCCTTCAAAGCAAAAAGAACACAACACAAATATCCACCTTGTCAAAAAAGAAATCCTGCTCCCACCCACCTCCTCAGTGAAAGTGCTGCAACCTTCCCAGCATGCCCATAGGGCTACAGAAATTCTGCATCCATATCTGCTGGAAATGCAGATCTAGGAAAGTTGGAAGGAAAGTTGACAGAGGCCCTACTTAAAAATTACTTCTCCAAGTTATAAAGGAAACAGCAGCAGTTTGAAAGTATAACATCAAAGTGTACCCTTCCAGGCAACACTATTTTTTAAAACATAAACTACTAGCAAAAGTATGAGTAAGAATGCATTGCAAATAAGCCAGATGTGTTTCATTCATTCAAAAGCAAAGTTGAATAGTTCAAAGGTGATCCAAGCTTTTCATTGTTTTTATTTATGTTTTTATTCAATTTTTGGCTGGGGATGGGGTGGGAAATTGGAGATTAACAGTATAGGTCTATGCATGTCTAATGAAACATGCATTGTAATAACCCCCTGTGTAGGGAGAAACTTAGAAAACTTCATTGGAGCCATCCAATCACAGCTTTGGGATGCTGTGCAGTGATCATACAGGGAGAAAGTGTGACCACTGAAGGCTTGCCTGAAGAACAGGCCAGTCAGAGAAAGAGAGAGAGAAGATCAGTTAGGAAAGTGAGATCTGAATAGGGTTTTGGGGAGCTGGAGATGAGAAAAAGCATTCAGGAAGTTCATGTTTAACTTAACTGTTATGTAATAGAACTCTGCTGTTTTTATTTTCTACCACTGTGTCTCACTATTTACATTCAAGAATTGAAACAAAGGACTGGTCATGTTTTTCTACACTTAACCCACTGATCAACACAGCCACTTCTCTAATACAGAGGTCATCTTAAGGCCTGAGTACCGAGCTCTAGGGTGGGACCTAGAGGGTAAAATGGCAGGGTGAACAACAGGAGCCCTAGATACTCTTACACAGTCCAGTTCAGTTCAGTTGACTTATTCACAAAAAAATGTGCTGAAGAAAAGGAAAAAAACTATTTTCAATAGATTTTTTTTCAATAAAAGAAACTATCCATTACAAATTATTGGGTCATTTAAAAAAAAGAGGTAAAATCACAGATTTTTTTTCCTCCTGGTGAGAAACCAAAGAAGGGTACAGTTATGACTTCTCCCCTTCCCCTCAACAGCAGCCAATCAGTTTCCAAAAAGCATGTAGTGAGATCAGGCAACCTTGCCAAATAGGAGGACCTGTGGTGGAAGAGACTGTGGAGAAAGGGTTATCTGCAAAAATCAGTTGGAGGACAGGAGCTGAATTGTTGGTTCTTACCTGAATCACAGTGCCACTTGCTACTGATGCATCTTTCATTTTTGCATATAAAATGAACTAGTGGGTCACAAGTGGGGAACTCTGTATGGAAAATAAAAGGGCAACCATGGCATGTCAGAATGCAGCTCTTCTCTTATAAATGAACAGGAAGGAAGGAAGAAAAGAAGGAAGGAAGGAAGGAAGGAAGGAAGGAAGGAAGGAAGGAAGGAAGGAAGGAAGGAAGGAGCTATTAGATCAGACTTTATGTTAGCTGAAATACTCACAAAAGGTATACACATAAGTGTGTACGCTTGTGTATGCATTTTTTTTCTAACTGAAAGGACAATATTGTTTTTTGGTATTACATACAAAGGAATCTGGTAATGTTAAGTTCCTATGTTGTCACTTAAAAGCAAGACATCCATTACAAGAGCCATCCCCTTAGCCCAAACCTTAGTCCAAACCATCCCCTTGGCCCAAACCAAGATTGCTATTGTTCTGTTGCCAGGTAAAAATATGAAGGCTTTCCCAAAGCTTTAAGGGTGTTATTGATCACATCCAAATTTGCTTTCAACTTTTAAATTATTCTTATTGTTTTAAATCATTCCAAATTGTTCAAACTTATTTTATTGTATGCCGCTCTAAGATCCTTGGATATAGGGGAGGATATAAATATTTTAATTAATTAATTAATTAAGTTGCCTTGCTGTGAGAAATCTGTATATGAACCTTAGGCCCTTTCCATGCAGCTGCCCTGCAGTTGGAACATGAGGGCAGTGCTCCACAGGTCATGCTCCTGCATGACATTGTCACAGTCCTGCTGCCATCTTGTCCCTGCATATTGTGCAAATGCAGTATTTGTAAAATGGAAAAAATGCATTTTACATTTTACACCTATCATCATGCCATGATACTGCCTTTCCCGGCCATGCAGAAGTGTTCTGGCAATGCCTCCCTACCCAGCACACCAACAGCAAGTGCCCAGCTGCACGGCAGGAGGGAAGAGGTGGTGCCAGAGTGCTCCCCTCTGCAGTGACAGGGCGAGGTGTAGAGGGGAGCATTTCTGCTGCACTTTCCCTCCTTGCCAGGGCTGCAATGAAAGGACTTTGCTGACCCTGTTGTGTAGAAATGGCCTTAGTTAACCCAAAGAATAAATGGACTAAGGCCCTTTCTGCACGGCATGGTTGCCTCACAGTTGGGACATGATGGCAGCACTCTGCAGGTTGTGTCATCTTGTCCCTGCATGTCGCAAGAGTGCGGTATTTGTGAAATGGAAAAAAAAAATCTGATTTACTCCTACCATTGTGCCACGCTGCCGCCTTTCCTGGCCATGCAGAAGGGCAGAAGCGTGCTGGTGACACCTCCCTCCCCAGGACAGCAATGGCAAATGCTTGGCTGCACTGCGGATGGGAAGGGGGGCAGAGTGCTCCCCTCCACAGCAACCGGGCGAGATGCGGAGGGGAACCTTCCTAGTGCGCTTTCCTTCCCCACCAGGGCTGCAATGGAAGGACTTCGCTGACTCTGGTATGTAGAAGTGGCCTAAGTCTTGAAAATATCTCTAACAATGTAACTGCTGCTTAGTTCCCAATGATACGACATCATTTTTGGTATTACACCAAAGGTATTCTGAGCATAAGGAATTAACCTCACTATTTCATTAAAAGGAAAACTATTTAAAAGAAGAGTGATGATGTTATCAGTTTGATGCTCCCAAGATTTAAGACTTCATACACAGATAATTACATAAAATAAAACATGTTTAGATAATTCCCTCACATTTTAAAAGAACCCGTCAATAAAGATAACTGAACATAAAGTAGAACAAATGAGGACTGCAATCAGTTCTTCAACAGTCACAACAAATTTGTGCCAAACTGAACCTTTTTCTCCATCTGCATTTATACACTGTGAATCACTGATGCAAGAGAGACAGATTTAATAGTTCTTCTGTGAATACAGATTACTTATCACTTAAAAAGAATCCTTTACTAGCATTTGTTGAAGGAACTGTTGAGCATTTTTGCTCAAGTATTGTTATTCCAAGTTGACAAATTCCCAGCTGGAAACTATAGAGACAGGACAAAGGTGAACCACTGCAAGACATAATATTCACCTGCAGTACATTATACGTGGCTTAACGTTGTTTCTGTAAACAAGGTTAGAATGTGTCACAGCTGAAGCAGAAACAGCTCATTGTATAAAACTAAGAGGGGAGCATTCTCAAAGTAAGGACATTTTCTGTATTTTTGTTACTCTTCTAAACACTTTGATCAGGCAAATGGGTATTTTTGATCAGATTCTTTACTTCAAACTCAGTGTGACAAACAGTTACATTTGAACCTACAGGTATCTGTAAAGTAAGACAGGCTGGAAAACAGCCACTACCTATATTCCACAGAGTGAGACCACAACCCGCTATGCATTATTAATTATTCCACTTAATATTCAACACCAAAAGGTGAACATGTTGAAATACAGGCTTATGACTTCTCTATATTACAAAGAATAAAGTACTTTTTCAGAGCTTATTTTAAAACCATTAACATAGCTAGTGTGTTTACACAGTTCAGTGGGTGACTGAGGCTAACCTTGATAAAGAACTAAACCAAATCTATGTTTCAATTCACTATATTTATTATCAACAACATGAAACGTTGCCTCAAATATTATTCTTTATTTGGCTTAGAATAGGTATAATATGACAAAGAGTCACTCAGAGTTGCAAGGCAATGTGCTCAATATGTCCTTTGTTTGCTTTAATTGAAAAAAAAATCTTTATAAACAAGCATTCAGAATTAATTATTATTGAAACTGCTTGAAGGTCATAACTCCACTGGGGGGGGACCTCTAGTAATTTTCTAATGTTTCCACTGTAAATATGTTTAATTTATGTCATTTCTTTTCATATTATCACAATTTTAATCAAGGTATAAAGATGACTTGTCAAGCTTCCATAGTCAACACCTGGGTGTTAAAAATCCACAAAAAAAAATCGTCTTAGAATGAGGACTTATATTTGTCAGATTTCAGACTTAGAAAGTTAAAACAAATCATTATCTGGGGAAAAAAGCATGCAGCATTTTTTTCTCCAACTTCCTACTACAATATGGCTATATTACATAGAATACCCACTGGTATTCAGAAAACGGTGCCTGTTGGCACTAATGAACTTGATGAGGGTGAAGAACTTGAAGCTTAATCCAGACAAGACAAAGGAGCTCCTGGTGCTCCTACTCACAAGATGAATTAGAGAATAGGGAATGAATGATGCTTCAAGGAGTTATACTCCTCCTGAAAATACAGGGTCACAGTTCAGGGGTACACCTGGTCTCAACTTCAAACCTGGATGCTCAGCTTTCAGTGGTGGCTAGGAGTGCATTTGCACAAATAAAATTAATGTGTCAATTGTGCCTGTTCCATGGGATACATAACTTGGCCACAGTGATACATGCTTTAGTTGCACTCTGTTTGGATTACTGCAACATACACCATGTGGGGCTGCTTTTGAAGAATGTTTGGAAACTTCAGCTGGTCCAAAAAGCTACAGCCAACTTGTTAAAAGGGGCTGGTTACAGAGAGCATACAACTTCTCCACAGGCTGCTGAGGTGTTTCCAGGCACAATTGAAATAGTTGGTTATGACTTACAAAGTCCTACATGGCTCAGAATAGTGGAAGGGACATATTTTCCCATATGAACTTGTCCAAAGTTAAAAATCTTCTGAGGAACTTCTCTCAATCCTGGGACTTTCAACAGGCACATTCGGTGGAAATATGGGAGAGGACTTCTCTGCGCTGCTCCTAGACCAGTGGTTCTCAACCTGTGGGTCCCCAGATGTTTGTGGACTTCAGCTCCCAGAAGCCCCAGCCACTATGGTCAATGCTCAGGGCTTCTGGGAGCTGAAGTCTAGAAACATCTGGGGACCCACAGGTTGAGAACCACTGTTCTAGACTCTTGAACTCCCTTCCCAGGGAAATTAGAATGGATCCTCCCTTGATGTCCTTTCATCATTAGTAAAGACTTTTATAATTATTTCAGGCATTTGGGAATCAATTGTTTTATGTAACAAATTTTCTGTATTGGTCCTGTGCTCTTTCTAATTTATGCATTTAAATTAATGTTCCATGTGGTGTTAATTCTACAGACAGTTTAATACTATTTTAATCTTAACCTTTTTGTATATTTTTGGCTATGTGTGGTTTTATTTGTATTTTGTTTTATTTTGTAAGCCACTTTGAGTCTCACTCTTGAGAGAAAAGTGGGATACAAATAAAAGTTATTGATGGAAAAGAACTTCAAATCTGTATCAGATGTAAACCTATAGGGTTGTCACATCTGGGACAGTTGTGTAGGAATGTAGGGGCAGAGGGGGCGATTTGCCCCGGGTGGCAATGTTTTGGGGGCATCCGGGCCCATAGCCACACCTCTGTGCACCCTGGCCATGCCCCCACACACAACAGCCACACCTCCATGTACAGTGGGCCCACCTTTCATGCCATAGCTCTGCCTCCTCCTCCCCCCCCTCCCCACACTCCAAGCTCCGCCACTGATCTGGGAATGTGAGTATCTGTCAATCTCATTTTTAAGACTGAAATTTCAGCCTCCCCTCCCTTTGAAATTCAGGCATATACTTCTGTAACCCCCCTCCAATGTAAGCAGCACTTTACTGTATACATTTTTTTTCCCACTGATTAAAGTGTTTTCCAAATACAGACCTATTTTCTACTCTTACATTCATCACAATGTACACATCTCCAAGGAAATGTTCTGCTGGCAGATTAGGAGGTGCAAAATAGAGGTTATGGTTAGAAGTGAACTGTGATGGTCCAAAAACATCCAAATAATACCACAGGATAGGAGTTAGGAGCAAGTCAAAGCAGATGCTTAAAATGCATGGGACTGCAAAATATAGAATCTAAATCCATGTAGTTGCAAAAACATGACTGTAAAAAGAAAATCATGAACTCAGACCACTGAGAATCTAAATATATACAAAATATGGATGGATACAAAGATGTAGACATGAAATATGATGCAATCAATGAAAGTGGGAGTCAATGACAAAAGAATATGGGATGTGGACTGTATATTTGGTTGTTGACTTTTGACATTCCACTGTCTTTGTATTGCATGTTTGTTCAGCATTCCAAAAAAACTGAGAAAATTAGACCAAACTAAAGATTTTGGTGCTTTCTTGCCATGGTCTGAAATGTCTGGTATCTCTCTCCTTCCCTGTCCCAATAGATTTATTATAAACCTAGCCTGAAGGAAAGGCTGAAATCAAAAGCTTGTTCACTACTTGTGATATTTTTGTCGATGCTAATAAAACATATTTCATTAATGCTACTTTGGTCTGTTTCCTTTATTTTCCACTGGCATTTTATTTTATTTTATTTTATTTTAAATTATGGTGAATGTCAGCTATCCTTTTCCAACTAGCTTAAGGGCAACACAAATTGTTGCTGCTGTCTAATGCTCTTCTGGTTTTCACAGAACTATGGAGGTTATATCTGCAAATACTTGCTTAATTAGAAGTGCACAAGTAAAAGTGACTAGTTATAGTGCTGTATAGTGGAAAATGCTCATCTAAAACTGAATATGCTCAAGGTATGAAGGCTTGAGTTAACATTTTAAATGGTTTATTTTGGTAAACAAAATCATCATGGTGCCCTTTTTGTAGGGAATGAAGGGCAGAGTATGTGTAGTGCTTGCAACAAACCTCCGGGGCCATTTTCAGTGATGTGTTACAGAAAGTGACTGAAGCAGGTACTGCAAATGTACGTTTTTGTATGAATGCTTCCAAGTAGTTTGCATGTGAAAGCCTATAAAATATTAAACTATTCCCTGGTAAAAATGCATATTCCAAGCTGCCATGTGTCAGACTTCACATATCCTATGTCTCCTAAGTATTTTGCCATGAAACAGCATTCATACTCACAGCCACTCCTCTGTGGTATTAATGATTATTTCATTCCTATCCATAAAAATGAAGGATTCCAAAAGTTTTTGCCTGACTGGGCAAAGTTATGAGACTTTCTGAATACTTCTCAATGATTTCTTTCTGAAGCATTTGAGAACTTGGGGGGGTGCATTTGCATGAAAAACATTCTTTTCGTGCAGAAACAGATACCACTTTTCAGCAAGAAAGAGAGAGGAGGGGAAGGAGAGGGGGAGGGAATGAAGGCAGGAAAGTAAGTAAGTATGTATATTGGTATATATATTGGGCCAAATACAAGATGATGCAAGTAGACTTTTGTGTGAACAAAGAGACTTCTATTTCTCTGTCCCCCAACATAACACAGACTTCATCTGTCGTCCAAAACATATCTAGAGCGTGACCAGGGGCTAGAAAAGGAGAATGAATTAACCTTCTCTCCCTGTCACAGATAGAAGCCATTCTGTTCCTGTGAGAGATTAACTGGATACCACTCACAGTGCTCCTAAGTACTTCCAGAATTAATGATATCACAATTTAGCTTCAAAACTAGGCAATCTTTGGAAACATGACATATTAGAACAGTTTCCTGTTGTTGTTATTTGTTGTTGTTCTTGTTTAAAAAGTAGTTTGAATACAGTTTTCATAAGGGGCTAGGTTTCTGCATTCAAGTGATTTAGAAGATAATATCTCATTACCATTGTTGGAAAAAAGAGCCAGCAACTAATCTAATCTGTTTTTTCTAATAGATGAAATAAGTAAAGGCTTTTCTTTGCCTCATTCAGCAAAATGATTAGGATAATTCCATTTACAAACCAAATGCATTCATTTTTAATAAAAATAAATAAAGCAACAGCACGGCAGATATTTACCACAACTTCATGTGTCATGTGCCACCCTTTATTCTTCCTCCTTCTGAAGAACAATAATACTCCACAAAAGAGCTCATAATTTTTTCACATAAGGAGATGGAGGAAAGTACTAATGAACGCTGCAACCTTGCCAACATTATGAAAGGAGAAAAAAAAGAGGGGGTGAGCCCTTCTTTTGATGAAATCTTTATTGAACTCTCTGAAGTGACCTCTACATATAATGTTGGGTTGGGGGGAAGTAAATAGTGTATTTTTGTCTTATTCTATCAGGGGAAGGTGAGTTACACTATTAAACACAGATTTCCAGACATCCATTATTGTTCTAATGTCTTTCTGTTTCATGCTGTTGTACTAAGCAGGCCAGGAAATAAGTTCTGTTGAACTCAGTAGGACTTATGTTTGAGTAAGCATGAATAGGATAGCATCAGTATGCTGAGCTGCACCACGAGCGTGAAAGCAAACTTTCCCCTTTGCAAAGGTATGCAAGCCCAGCACAGACATGAGCAAGGACACCGCAGCTCCCACCAACAGAGCTACAACAATAGTAAGTGGCACAGCTTGGAAGTAGCAGGTTGCAAGCAAAATTGATAGACATAATATGTTACTTTCTCTGGTAACAGGAATATCATCACATTACGGTTCAAATGCAGCAAGCCGAATGGAAACTAAGGCCCTTTCCACACGATGTCGTAGTCTCATTTCTGCCACAGGATGGCAGCGGTCGGCAGGTCACACATCCGCATGACGTCATCATCATCCCGCTGCCATCCTGTCGCGGAGTATTGTGCTTGTGCAGTTTTTGCAAAATGGAAAAAATCCATTTCGCATTTGCGATCGTGCAGCACTCCCATCACTTTTGGCCATGTGGAAGCTGCAGAAGCGTATTGGCAATGCTTCCTTTCATAGTGCAGCAATGGAAACAGCCCAGCTGTGCTGCGGAAGGAAGACATGGTGTCATTGCATTCTCTTCTGCACAGACTGAGTGGGTGCAGAGGGGAGCGTTGCTGACATGCTCCCTTCTGGACCCGGGACTGCAGGGAGACGACGTGGAAGAGTGTCATTGTGTGGAAATGGCCTAAGTTACTTGATAGGTCTAATGAATAATGGTGCTTGATCTATTTGCAAAGTTACCTTTAAAGGGCATTTTATTGCTATTTGGACACGAACAAACACAACAAGTAAATTTTTAAAAGCATAACAAGTAACGATTGATTTTCAAACATTGTAATGGAAATAACTGCTTTCAAAAAGTAACTTCTGAGATCTGTTCAGTGACAGTGGGCACAGCAGGAGCAGGTAGGCATTAGCTCTTTATAAATGAACTCTCAACCACAGGAGCATTCTGACACCCTGTGCATTGCAGCAATCCTGCTCCCATTTCAAATTAAGGATGTTGGGAATTTGTTGTAGACAGAGAAACAGGGTTTATGTTGGCAAGGACAGCAAAAAGAGTATGAAGCTGATATGCACAAGGAACATCAGCCAGGCTGTAGAACTGAGATCAGCTGTGCATTTCCAGAAACTGACAGAGGAGGAATCTGAGACCTAAATCACTCATTCAGTAAGAGTGAAGGCTTACTCTTAAAAAAAAAGATCTACTCATGAATAGGAAAGTGAGGAGTAGAATAGTAAGTCAACAAACCCTGATGTGGCACCTTAAGTGATCTTCTCTCAATTCTACTGCCCTTCTCTCAGTTCCACCACTTTCACAAGCACAGTGGATGGGGATGCAAGAGAAGGCCTTCTCAGTGGCTGCCCCAGACTCTGGAGCTCCCTTGCCAGGGAGGCCAGGATGGTCCAACCCTGCTGTCTTTGGCCATTTCCGCACGAGACTGTCATAACGCTTTGATTCCACTTTCAATATCCTATTGGATCTTAGGAGTTGCAGTTTTGGGAGGGGCTGACCAGCAGAATATATAACAGTCTCGTGCAGAAATGTTCTTTCTGCCAGCAGGTAAAAACCTTCATATTCTGACAGGCTTTTAATATGGAAAATGTAGTCTCACAAGCATACAAGCCTAACCAAAGGAAAGGAATGAAGGAAGGAAAATTGGATAGCGAAAAGTTGGGATGAAATGGGCAACATTTACCTATCCCGAAGAGAAGAGACAACCAATGTGGCTCAGACTAGGGGCCTGAGGGTAGCACAAGAACAGGAATCTGAGCAGCAGAGTATCAGCCTAGGTCCAGTGACAATGGGTTGCCAGGCTCAGAAGTAGGGCTTAAATACCCTTTTTCTGCCCTGAAGGAGAAAGTGTTAATGGCTCTCTAGCAGAGCAAACAATGCAGGGTAATTGTCTTTGCATTAGGTGACAAATCATGGATGGGAAGCACAATAACTTCTCAATATCTAGGCAGGTGAGGAAACAAAGGAGAAGTTTGGCAAGAAGAGAGAACAGTTTGATGACCACTGGTTGCTCTATTGAGATAATTTCATGTGCTATTGTGTTTGAAAGTTGAGTCATTAAGGGGATTATTGCAAGGTCATCAGCACCAGAGCCTTCCTACTGATCCTTTGAACTTATGACCTGGCCATGCTTTGAGGTCCCTTCTGGACTACTTTTGCACATGTACAGTCAGCCATCTTTGCCTGCGTGGCTTTTTAGCCGTAACAGTGTATGATTTATAGTTCATGCCAGTTAAATAATGTTCATTGCCAATCATATCATGGAGTGGAGGTGTATAGCATGGTAACAACAGAGTAGCCATATTCTAGGAACCTAAATAGTCAATGTTAGTCACTTGTTTAAAAAAAAAAAGGTAGAATATGATGTTTACAACTTTCTAGGGTAAATGGACCAAATGGTTCTCACATTTGTCACATTAAAAGGTGTAAAAAGACGACAGACTGCAATCTGGACGTATGCTTAATAGGGAATAATCCCCACTGACCTCATTCATAGAACTGGAAAAGGAAAGAGTAAGGTAAAAAGAAAATTGAAGCAGAAGAAATATACAAGACTTGTGATATGGCAGAACACAGAACAGTTTTAATGAAAACCTGAGGGAGGAGGAATTCAGTGAAGTGGTATCACAGCAGCTGCCACTGCCATCACTACCACAAGTCAGTCAGGGACCTGTTCTCCCAGCCCAGATAGAAACAGGTATGACAGAGAACCAAGATCAAAATTAAATAGTCCCCAGGCATCTTCTGTAGCAGCAGCATTTGTAGATGGAATTAGTTGGTGGTCTATCATCCCATAGCAAGTAGAAATGGGACAAACAGAAGAGAGGGTCTAGAAGTCTTCTTTTCTACCTTTACTGGATACTGGTAGTTTTTCTCTCTCCCTTTCTCTTAGAGTTCCATATCCAGAGCTTGGGAAAACTTTTTGGGCAGTTCATATCTGCCAAAATTTCCCAACTAGCCACCCCAAACCCTGAAAATGTGTCAAACCCTAAGGCTTTCTGTTCTCGAGAACAACCTTAATCTGAAGGCAGTTCCTACATTTGTGGAGAAGTCTTATTTCTGAAGAGCCTAGTGTTTGATACGTAATAAGGGTCTTAGCATAGTGCCTCAGGCTAGACACAGGTTTTGGTTTCTTGGAATTAATTCCTCTGTTTAAAAAACAAAATAATACACATGTATACATAAATAATCAGAAAAAAATCATAATGACAAAAACAAAATAAGCTAGAGATTCCAAGTTCCAGATGACTAGGTTTTATATTCTTTCGTTTCCACTTGTTCTATTATGCAGCTGTTTTCTGCTCTCATATATTTTAAAATATAACGTCATAGGAAACACACGCAGAAAGCTTTGAAGATAGCAAAAAAGAAGTAAGAGACTGCTTTGTTTCTCTCCTATGACTTCTTTTTGATGAACGAAAAGTATTATGAACAGTCTGTACTGGGCAGTTTTGATGTATTGTAGATCAATGGTTTATTTCTATCATCCATTATGTTAATAAATAGAATTCACTCACCACAAGATGCCATTTCATCTGACTCATCACCACAGTCATCCTCCTGATCACACAGCCATGAACTTGGAATGCAACGCCCATTTCCACAAGAAAACTGGTCAGCTTGACATGTTTTTGCTTTAAGAGAAAAATTCCATAAAAATCATGAAGGACAGAGTTCAAATGAATGCTAGTTGAATCATACATGTTTATTATATATGTATTTTAGGTACTGTGTAATTCCTTACAATTTTGCATTCTCATATTTTGTTTCTGAAGATATGTCAAGAAATGATACACATGTGGTGACAGCATTTATTATATAAAAATATGCACTGTAAGTGCACCGTAGTTCACAACATATTGGCCAAAGTGCTGGTCTAGCACCGGAGCAAACTCAGGCTTCAATAATTAGCCTTAAGGTTCAAGCTTTGTTCAAGGTTCAAGCCACTCAGTCTTTCACAACCAGTTTACTTGACAGGGTTGACATGATGGAAAATGGGGAGAAAATCAAACACATCTCCCCTGAGCTGTTGGGAGGAAGGATGGGACAACACTGTAATAAATATTGTCATACAGGTTATTTCCCAGACTTTTCTATCTAATGCAACCACTAGAAGGATGAGAATTTATATGAAATACTACCTATGTAAAACTGACATGATTATAAAAAACATCACAGTCTCTTAGTTTCAAAAGTTTACATGAGCATAACATGTCACCTGTTTGTTTTTTTAAAAAAAATTCACATAAATAATGTAAAAGAAATCACAACACTACACCTTCAGGCTCGAATTGTGTGTGTGTGTGTGTGTGTGTGTGTGGGTATATATATGTGGGGGAAAAACTAGTTTTTGACTGTTAGTGTGTCCTACTAAATTCCACATCCTAAGAAAAATGTAAGTGGAACAAGTGGAAGCTTCTACTATTTTAGCAGTATATTACACTGATGTCATTCTGTGTTTCTACGATTCCATAGGCCTTCTGCACTGCACTTTTATAGTGCTATGATTCCACTTTCAACATTCGATGGAATCCTGGGGTTTGCAGTTTCAGGAGAGTTCTCAGCTAAAGAGCTCTTTGGCCTCAGGATACTACAAACCCCAGAATTCCACAGGAGTTTGAAAGTGGAATTGTACCACCATAACAGTGTAGTGTGGAAAGGCCCTATGTCAGTCAAGTCAAGCTGTACAAACAGACTGAGTGCCAAATTACTTTGGATGTTGAGACAGACAGAAATAATTGTGCAGTTTCCAATGCAAAACTACAGGCAACACAATAACAATTCAGTTAAAACTCCAGTAATGAAGTCATAAGTAACAGAGAAGTTGGTTCAATATTGTTTATAGCTGAGACCCAAATATTTAATCAATGTAAATTTAAAACAAAATATAGAGCTCTTTGAAGGGGATTTTTAAATTTTGTTTTTCTTTTGTTGTTTTTACCTGCACAGGTTTCATTTGATTCATCTTCACTGTTCCCACAGTCATTTGCTCCATCACAAAGCCATCTCTTTGGGATGCAACGGTTATTTTGACATTTAAATTGATTGTCAGGACAACTGTGGTTAACTGAAAGGGGGAACATATACATTATTCTAATTATCTATCTATAGACACTGTGGATAAGATAATAATTTAAAAAAATCATATCATATCATGGGAGGAAATGGGTATAATTCTGTACAGCGAAGTAATCCCAAATTTGTGAATGTAAGATTGCAACCATAATAACTTTATTGCTTTGTCTTGAATTTACAATTACTCTTAATAACAAATGCGTAAACCAAACTTTATACCACTTGTATTACAATAAAAAAAAAGAAGCCGAACAATATATCAAATCTTATGAAATTAAGAATGAAGAGGAAATTCATTTAAACATTCATATTTAATACCAGCTGAATTGATTTTGCACTTCCTAGACTAAGTGTTGTTTGGAACACCATTCAGATTGCTCACTGCTCTGAACTGTGTGATGCAGCACAAAAAGTGCATACCAAAATGTGTATAAGTAGGGGAAATAGCATACAAAAAGCCAAAATTCATGAAAAAAGTAATAAAAGACACAGGTTACAATCCAATGTAGCATTAGAAACATCACGCACATGTACACATTCATATTTCATTTTTCCTTACAAAACTATTCACAATGAAGCTCTCAGCAAGCTTTCCATAGGCATGCATAGATCAGAATCAAAAAATTAAATCTGTCTTTTGCTTTCAGAAATATGACATCAGAGGCAGAGAAAAGGGGTTGGGAGAAGCATTTGTCATGGAGATATAGTGTCTCAAACCTCTACTAAGGGGTGATCAACTGAAACTTTTAGAAAGATTTTTAAATATCTATCTATCTATCTATCTATCTATCTATCTATCTATCTATCTATCTATCTATCTATCTATCTCCCTCCCTCCCTCCCTCCCTCCCTCCCTCCCTCCCTCCCTCCCCTCCCTCCCTCCCTCTGTCTCCTTCCAAATCAAAGATGATGTCTCATTATAACCACTCTACTGATGTAAGATTTTGAGATTCCAAAAGTGCAGGAGGGAGAGTTTTCTGACCTCCTTCCCCTTTCAACTTGTTGCACCACAACACCTTCTCCAGATGGTTGCGAAGCCCTTGGAACAGATAGCACTCAGGTAGAAGAAGAAAAAGGGAATTCTACTGATAGGCACTTCTGTTACTGAAATAGCCTTCTATCTGTAGAAGGACACAACTGGAATTAAACCAAATCATTTTTCTAGTCCAAAATCATTTTTCTATTCCATCTCTCTGTTTTGATCCAGACATGGACAATATCCATCAGAATATTTAACATTTACCACTATTTTAGTTTTATGTTATGCTTCCCAACTTGCACCTCAAAGTTATAAAGTACCCCCAAAAGGTACATGTGATACTTTGCAAAGTATGCAACAATACCAGTTTAAACGGCTCAACTGAATTTTGAATCCTTCTAGTATTGCAACCATATGACAAGAGTTTTTCACTCCTTTCAACATTTTGCATATGGTAACATGGTTAAGTAATTTCTTTTCTTTCTCCCCCCACCCCCATAACTATGACTATTGCTTAAGACATACCTTTTAGGTCAGACATTGTTGAAGATTTCCCTTTACCTCAAAGGCGGACAACATCTATGGGTCAGGGCCTGTACTAGTCCCACCTGGGATCTTGGAAGTGCATGTATCCTCATGACACCCACATCTGCTAACCAACTAAAAAAAATTCCAAAACTGGACCCAAAGGGAAACAGCCAAAAACTGGTAAAAAAACCCACATCATATAGTGGTTTCTGTGTTACTGGACAATTTTTGCTCTTCCCACAAGTCTGGTGATCTTGGTGATCACCAAAGAGCCTTAGGGAAATGCATGGATCCCCATAGGCCACACTTTGCCCAGTACTACTCCCCAGTTTGTATGCATATCCATTTCCCTATAAGTCAGGAGGTTTCCCCAGAGCTTGGAAAACCCTATAAAAAAACTTAAAATAAAAATTAAAAAAAAAACCCTCCCTAGATTCCAGCATGAACACTATACCAGGCTCTGGAATCAACCATGTTACTTATGCCTTTTTTATCTCTAAGGCACCAGCAGGCACTGATTGCACATTATTTCATTTTCAGCTTGTAGCCAAAAATGGTGCGAGATCGCGCATTGCTCCAGGGCCCCGCGCACACTTACCGTGCATGTGGAGCCTCCGGAGCTGCAGCGCTCGCGCTTCCTGCCCCAGGCTGTGCTGTGGAAGGAAGAGGCGGAGCCCTCATGTTGCCGGCTGGCTGGCAGGCAGTAGCTGCAGAGTCAAAGCAGCAGGGATGCGTGAGCCTCTCGCAAGAGGCTGCTTGCGCGATCCCAGCACCAAGAAAAGGTAAGTTGAGAAAGGGCCTGAGGAGTGTCATTGTTACCTGGCCATGTTTATCATATTTGTTTGGCTGGCCCAGAATCTTTATACATGTAGACAAGTTATGCAGGGTCAAAAATGAAGTATCACGGTGGGGATATGCAGGAAAGGAATATTAAAAATCCCATCACAGGTTTTATCTAGTATTAAAAATTAAGAGCCATCTATATACAGATTTAAAGAAGGCAAGATTCTCTGGATGCAAGGAAGACATACAGGACTGGGTTATTTCCAGAACAAGCAAGACTCAAATGAGAAGTTAAAAAACAAAAAATGGTGAAAGTACTTGGATACTAACAAAATCAATTTCCCTCTTCCTTCTCACTTCCCTACTTCCATCTTTTCCACTCTCCTTCCTATCTGAATGCCATTATGGGGAAGACCTCAGTGAAATTTTCCAATGTCCCTTCCACCAGATCCCAGAAGGCATCCATGTAGAGTGTGCTTGTGGTGTGATTGCAGCCATAGAGTCTTAGCTACATTCTCCAGAAACACCCAGACTTGCACAGACCCAACCTGCACACTGCAGATCTTGAATCCCCTGACAATGGGATACTTCTTCCCTCTTCTGAAATGAACACTAGCTCCCTCCCAATGAATCCTCTTTCATTCTTTCTCAGCTTGTCCATACTGGATGTGAGAAAACATGGGGGGGCACAGCAAAAGCAGAGGAGGAACAGAGTTGTCTCATTGAGGACCGCTTGCAGAATGAGGCAGGAGGATGGAAGTGCCCAGTTTTCTTTGTGCTACTCAGTTTAGCCCACCTCTCAATTCAGTATTGACACTCCATTCAGCATAAAAACAAATTTACTACAGTGCCTAGTTATACTACTTTGGGATCAGTTGGAAAGTAGCATTCCTATATAGTGTGAGCAATACAGAAAGATTTAGACTGAATCATCTGCATTCTCATTTTCTCTCTCTCTCTCTCTGTCTCTCATTCTCTCCCTCTCCCTACTTCTCTTGACTAGCCACCTACTTCCCAAATGAAATTTCCAAACTACAATTAAGGCTGTACTCTCTGTTCATCTCTTGTCCAGCTTACTCATGGAGAAAGGGCTCCCTCTTAACCCAGATAACTTCTCAAGCCCAGCTGCCAGATTTGCAAGACTACTTTGTTGCACTGTTATATGTTGATGCTTTTACTCTGGGAATAGCCTGTCCTACTCTTTAAACACAACGTATCAGACACACTATGGTCCTTTTTTTTAATGATATACAGAAGTTTAATAGCTATTACACATTATATAAAATCATTAAACATCAAACTTTTTTTGTTTGGATAGGTGGCTATGGAAAACGGAAGGAATATAGTATACTATCTAAAGGTGTGTGTGTGTGTGTGTGTGTGTGTGTGTGTGTATAATCTGAACAGAACTCAGCAGCTAAAGCCTTATATATACACCAGACTTTCAATCAGTAATTGCAGTTCTGAATTCTTTCCTATAAACTGAAGAGTAAGGCAAGATTATCCTTAGTCTGATCTCTCTCTCTTTTTTAACTGTTTCATCAGACCTCTATAGATTATGACTTGCTCATCAGATGCTGTCCTATCATTGTGTAGAGATGTAAGGTAAAGAATCCACAAAATCATTGCAGGATGAACTCTCTTATGGTAGGGCAGTTTGGGTATCTGAGACATCTAACCTACTGATCAGAAAGACTTTACCAAATGGAATGTTGTAGTAAAACAAGCTGTAGAGCAATGGTACTAAAAATCCTTATCCACAGAGTAGTGGTCATCCATGTGTAACAAGGTGCTGGTTCCCAGAGCGTTTCCTGAAAGAGAGAAGCCATTCTGGCTAGTGGACACAAACATAGTCCAGTCCTTGGGGGAAGAAACTGCCACCTCCCCCCATCAGATAGCTTAAGATGCAATCCTGAAGAATGTGTCTTGGTAACATAATCTCCACTGGTCCCTTTAGAGACCTGAGAGATCAGACTGGAACATATTCTGCTATGTGTGTGAGCAGTGGGTGAGTGTACATGTGCATACTTTTCTCAGAAGTCATTGGCATAAATCAGATTGTAACCTCAAACTAGAATTGAACTACTGAATTATACTGAAGTGCTGGCAGGCCAAGTTCCTACTGATTCAAAGGGTTTAGTTTACTCAAGGCTTACAACTGGATTTAGAGCATGGCTAGAAACAAGAAGGGAAAAACGTGGAAATAATTTTACCAACAGTGCATACAATAAGGTTAGGACAAAATAAATAAATAAATCTATAATTGTTCAGTATTGCTCCAAAACAAAAGGAACATAATTAAAGACTGTTCTTCTACACAGCTGATGAAACACTTCTTTGGACTTAGAGAAACACACAGGAATTATGTCATTACTGGTTTCAAGGATTACACTTCTGAAATATAATGGTAAGATCTGAGATGTTTTGGATTTTTCCTGAAGTTAAAGGCACTTTGGTGTAAGGATAGAGTTAAGAACATAACTGTAGATGTTCTAGAGAAAACCTGCAAGAATCAACCCATATTGGAAATCCTCAAAGAACAATATCATGCACTTTTAATTTTTTGTTTAGATATTCCCCATAATCAACCAAGATATAACAATATTTTACATGTTAATTATTCATAGCAGTTAATGGGGGGAAGATATGGTTTTCCTACCATTGAAAAGATCTTTAAATTACCATTAATTTTACTGTTATTACTTAAAAATGCTATGAAGTTTTCTAGCTATTTTTGGTGTATCGTTAAAAACAAAGGCTATAAAGTTAATGGTTGTGAAATGTTGCTTATGATGCCTGTTCAATGTATTACTCCATATTTAATACAGATTTTATAATGTCATAACATATCATCAAAAGAAATCATTAACTGTGCATCCATATAAAATTAATCTAGTCAGGGCAATATGTCTCAGCCAATAAAACATTTTACAAGGGATCATACAACTCAGATCAACAGCTGAAAAAAAAAATAGAAACATTTGAAGCCAACCTGTAAAGACCAAACATGTCAGAGAAAAAGGATTGCATCTCCAGTAGCCGGACACAACAGGGAGCCTTGTTAATGCTAACCTGCTGAGTTCCTTATGGCTGATTCTAACCGAGGAATCTTAAGTGCAGCAGACAATCTGTCATTTCTGAAGCCTTGCCAGCTCACATTGGTCATGCTAATAGGTGGGTGGTGGTGATGGTGGTGGTAGGGGTGGGAAGGCATTCTCTAATTATACTACCAATATTTGAAAACCACAAGCAGTAACCACAGCTACAACATTTGACCATTGATTTCATGAGAGGTGGGTGTAATTATGTTAACTCCAGTTTGCCATAGTTGATCGTCCTGATCCTGGGGACTTTCAAGAGAATATGGGGCTCTGTATTCAGCAGACCCAAAGCTGCCTGTGCCATGACAACAGAGATTAAGCCAGGACCTCCATGGCAGATGTGCCCCTCTCACCAGAGGGTCACTTCTGGCTCATTCAACACCCTTCAGCCAGCAACATTTTGACTTTGGATGTGTCTTTAAGTCTTAGACCATTTCTGCCCTGCACTGTTATAGTGCTATTATTCCATTTTCAACGTCCTTGTGGAATTCTGAGGTTTGTAGTTTACTGAGGCCAAAGAGCTCCCTGGGTGAGAATTCTAAAGGCTTCTCCCTAAACTGCAAACTCCAAGACTCCATAGGATGTTGAAAGTGGAATAATAACATTATAACAGTGTTGGACAGAAATGGCCTTAATGTTCATGTTTTTTCACTATTTATTTTACAAGCTTAACATTTTTTCAAAGTCATTTCTACACATATCTAAGGGAACAATACTGAGAGCAAGAAGATATGTTAATGACTTCAGTCTAATTACTGGTTCCAGCTTTATCCATTGAATAAAGGAGAACTTAGCAAGTTAGCATCCATTCAAGTTCTATTGATTTAATTTCCGTGAATCTTTTCTAGTTGAGACTAACAAATGGCTTAGGACCCCTTCGGCACTTCAGTTCAGACGCTTTTTTAGTACAAGGTTCCCATTCTGCATCCAGATGTTTAAGTTTGTATTATTGTGCTTTTTAATTAATATAATGAGTTTGATTCAACCCTTCAGCTATTTTAATGTTCACGACAGTAATGTTGGGTGTGTATGCATGTGCGTACGTGCCCTTAAATCGCCTGTCAACTTAAGGCAACACCATGAATTTCTTGGGGTTTTCTAAAGCAATGAATACTCAGAAATATTCTTCTCAAATATAGTCTACAGGATGTGCTATTCATTGGTTGTGTCCCATCCAAGTATTAATCAGAGCTGACCCTGCTTAGCTTCTAAGACCAGAGGGGATCTGGTGCTTTTAGGGTATTTAGGCTGCTAGTAATGTGATGCTATTCCTTTATCTGATTCCTGAACTGATTCCTTTATCTGACCATACTTTTTGGCTTGTTTTAAAATTTAGGCTGGTACCTTAATTGATGTTTAGGCATCAGTTGATCTGAAAACATATTGATCCAGGTATGCACATAAGAAGAAATGTAGCTATTCACACTGTAACCATATTTTATGATATAACACAAAATTCAGTTGTTTCTCTAAGTACATGAAAATTAGGACCAGGTATCTCTGAGCATCTGATTAAAACTTATACTGAAATCAGCAACATAGAGAATTTCCATGACATGTAATATCAACCAGTGCAATGGTGGGATATTAGATATGACATTTGAGATAATGAAGTATTTAAGGTTTAGCAACATGGACAGACAGCAAAAATCTGTGGAAATACGCATGGCTCTTACTTTAGAAAGAGAAAAAGCATTGCTTTAGAAAAAGAATCATTTTTAAAAGTTCATTTTTAAAACAAATCATTTTCATAATATCTCCTAGCACTGCTAAGGTCTGCTTCTATGACCTTATAGACAAATCATTCTGTTCCCAATCCACATCACTTTCACATGCATTCATTCAGAAGTCCCTTCCCTTTCATTTCTTCATTAATGTTTCTTTTAAAAAAATAACTCACACATTGTTTGCTTTTACAGATATGGCCAGAATTCAATGATGTATTCAAACTGACTTCCATTAGCATTACCCCCACCTCCCTTCCTCCTTCACCTTTGTGCATCTAAACCTTTTTCCAGAAGGCTGAGAAACTAGAGGGAGGGGGCAAATAAATGAACATAAAAGGCTGTAGCATTTTTATACTTTTCATAATAAATATATTTGGCCCAATAGTTGTGCTGGTACTTTCCAGAACTGTGAATGCTCATAGATAACTAAGTTCTGATTTGCATGTTAGTACAGAAAGTATGTATGCCAGATGAGGGTTTTTGTTTTTTGGTTTGGTTGTTTCAAACCGACAATGCCTTTATCTGTGATAAATTTTCACACAGCTGTGACTCCATTCATTCGCCACATTCTCTCAGAAAAAGCTTCTCCTTGGTGCAATCTAGAGACTGCTTTTGCTGACTTGAAGAGATGGAAGAATGTGTAAATTTTAGAGTTGTATGGGTAGAGTTGATAGTATTTGGTTTCTTCACCCAAGAAATCCCCTCAGTAATTTCATTCTTGAAGGAAGTAAAAATCAGTCTTAGTAATTTTCTTTCCACTGCAAGAAAGTCTTAGAAAATTGCAGAAGTTTCAAAGGGTATGCACAATTTAAGACTTGTACTGTGAAAGATTTTCATGCTCTCTTGCTCTCTGTCTCTCTCTCCTGCTCCCCCCTCAAAGAAACCAGAACTTTTTACAGGGGAAAAACACTTGTCTGTTTAAAAACAACAACAGTATTTCTGTGCAGAAATATCATTTTATGAGCAGAAAATGCCATACATTTTCTGCACAGGAAGCAGCATTTCCTGTGGAAAAAGACACCAGTTCTCATCTTTTTTCGCCCATCTTCCCACAAAACTTTTAAACAGTTCTCTAGGTTTAATATTTAGGATACTAAGGTGACTACATCACTGGAGAAGCAAATATGTTTTATGCTGTGTGATCAGTTTTCTCCTTTAAAAATCTTAACTGGATGACTCTCAGGCAGAGATGTAAAATGAAAATATGACAGTTATTGAATAATAGAAGGTTTCAACAACAAATGGGCATTTGGTTTATACCTATTTCAATATAACACCATAATTTAAAATCAGCATTAACTATATCCCCAAGCCATTTCCCCAGACACTTCACTACCAGTTACTCACCCTAGTTCTTAACTAAGCAGAATCTACTACTTATCCCATCTCATCCTATCTCTGTTTCCATCTGATTCTATCTTAACTGTCCTTATCTTGTTCCTGTCTCTAATTTGTCAGTCCCTATGCACCTCATGCTTTCCTAACTCATCTTAGATTATCGCTGTCTGATTCTGGCCATTTCCGCAGTACACTCTTATAGCGTGATTATTCCACTTTCAACATCCTATGAAATCCTGGGGTTTTCAGTTTAGGAAGGGAACTGCAAACCCCAGGATTCCATAGGATGTTGAAAGTGGAATAATTACGCTATAAGAGTATAGTGCAGAAATTGCCTCTGTCACTAACCCTACATTGATTTCATCGCTTACATGATAACAACAGTTAAGCCTGTCTTTTTAAATTCTTCCTTCCTTAATTCTTCTTAACAGTATTCCTAGAACTGGTATTTACCTATGCTTGGCAGCATTTGC